>LPNX010630197.1:247113-338045 GCA_001517045.1 Pseudotsuga menziesii
CTAGTTCCCTTCTTTCCAACTTCATATGGATGGACACTTTCAAGTGTCTTTGTGGCCCATTTAGGAATCTTTCGTGATGGTCCTGGTTGATCAGCTGGTGTTGCTTCATCATTGATTGAGAGTATTTCAATTCTCTCAATCACATCATCTAGTTGAACCTCTTGTTCAAGTGAAGTAGCAGGAAATTCTTCATGCGGGGGAGTTGGTGCTTCATATGGAAATTCCAAAGGTTGATCCAGAATAGGAATCCCCCCTTCAAGATTTGGAATTTCATATTCATTTTCATAATATTTATTTGGATGATGATAATTTTCCAGATGATCAAGCTGTCTCTCAATGGAATGGTCATTTTTATTAGTTTCAAGAAAAATGACATCTCTAGAAATAACAAATTTCTTGTTTACCTCATCATACAAATGGTATGCCTTGGAGTATTCTTCGTACCCCAGGAAAATGCACTTTCTGCTTCGAGCACCAAACTTGTTTCTTTGCTCCTTCAGAATCAAGGCATAACAGGTGGAACCAAAAACTCTGAGATGCCTGACTGAAGGGAGATGGCCAAACCACATTTCATGTGGAGTCTTGTTATCAAGTGCATTTGATGGACTTCTATTTCTCAAATATGCTGCACATATTACTGCATCACCCCAAAACATTAGTTTTACATTCTTGAAAAACATCATTGAGCGAACCATATTCATTATGGTTCTATTCATTCTCTTCACTACACCGTTTTGTTGAGGATTGTAGGGAACGGTAGTATGATGTGCAATTCCATGTTGACGAAGATAAGCTTCAAAATCATTTGAAGTGTATTCTTTTCCATTATCAGTACGAAGTGTACCAATTTTTGATTGTGCTTGTTTTTCAATCAATGCATGAAAGTCTTTGAATGTTTGAAATGCTTCTGATTTTGTCTTTAAACAGTATGTCCAGCACATTCTTGAGTAGTCATCAACAAATGTCATAAAATACTTGTTCCCATTTGCTGAAGGAGTTGGAATTGGGCCACACAAATCAAAATGTACTAACTCTAAATTCCTACTTGCTCTGAAATTAGATTCATGGAATGGCAGCTTACTATGTTTCTCTAAAATACATGCATCACATTTATTCTTCTCTTTAGGAATGGTGGGCAAGCCAAATACACCATTCTTTCTCAAAAAACAAAGACTGTTATAATTTAGATGACCAAATCTTGCATGCCATAATGAGCTAGATGACATATTACCTTCTCCATGCTGAGAGAGGTAGGCATAGTTCTGAAATCTTGCGGATGAACCCTTGAGCTTCAGCAGCTTTCCATCTTCGTATCCAGTCATGATGACTTGGTTGTCAGAGGACTTTCTTATTTCAATGATTCCATCAAACATGTGGATGGAATGGCCTTGCTGTCGAATCTCCACCAAGGACAGCAGGCTTCTCTGCAACTCTGGACGATAGAGAATGTTCTTCAACAAGAGATCAGGGAATCCAGGCATCTTCAGTCGAATGGTGCCCATTCCTTTTGGTTTAATACTTGACTTATCTGCAAAGTAAACTATGCCATCTATTTTTTCATTCATTTCTTCAAAACAGTCTTTTCTAAATGTCATGTGTGATGTTGCACCAGTATCAAGAAGCCAACAATCTTTATAAGATGAAAGTGAAGTCATTTCATTAAATCCAAGATTACAATGTGCAACAATACAAGAATAAGAAGATTTACTAGCATCTTGGTCATCTTTCTTCTGGTTGTGCTTGTCTTTGATGGAGTCCCATGAAGCCCAACACTGATCTGATGTGTGCCCAATCTTTCCACAACCCTTGCACTGCAAATTTGATCTTTTGCTCCTGCCCCCTCTGCCTCTCTTGCTGCAATCTCCCTTGGAAGGGTCTTTGGATTGGTCTTTGCCAGCTAGGGCAGCACCAATACTAGATGCCAAAGAGTGCATCTTTACAAATGTTAGTGTAATTTACAATAATAAATTGATATGACAGGTAGAAATAGAAAAAAATAAGAACCTTGCAGGTCTACAGTCTCTACCAAGGTGTTTTACAATCTCAACTTCAGGTTTTAAAGAGATACAATAATAGTATTGCAGCTTCAATTCGCAGCAATTTCAGGGAAAAGAAATCAGAATATATCAGTCATAGCAATATGTGTTATTATTCAGCATAAAACACAGTCTTCAGCAGTCTTCATGCAATTGGTAATGTTTGCAGGAATATTTAGATTCGGCCTCCATGCACTCCACAAGCAGTCTTGAGGGAGAGCACCAGGTCAATTACAATATTCAGGTGGATATGAGAAGTAATTTACAACAAACACCAACAGTGTGCTTCTATATCTATCACTCAAGCTCAAATCACAGCTTCAAATGGAAAGGAAAAAACCCAGCAATTCCATGCTATATCATTCATAGCATAGAGGAGAAAATTCTTCATGCAACAGTCACGAGGCTCTTCACTCAATGAAAATAAACAAATTCTTGTAGAATATACAGGAAAATTCCACGCATAAGAATTAGGGAAAAAATTGGATTTATGCACTTCCAAGCAATACTGTAGTAGGATACAAAATTCTTGTTGTAATCCTTAGTTCGCTGGTTCGTATCCGGCAAGTCGGACCAGACTTTGCAGATGCACCGGACTTTGCAGGAATTCTCTGGATCGCAGCAACAATCTTCACATACCACTTCACACCAGTCGTGGCAATACTACACGCAGGTAATGGTGCACAGCTTCACCATTCACGCAGCATGCATTATCTCACTCAGCATAAACACTGATAGGTCTCCACGCTGATGGGTTGTAGGTGCACAGCTCTCCACGTAGCTCCACGCACAGGCTTCACGCTCAGGCTCTCTTCATTCAATCTTCAACGCAAGAGGAGCACCCACGAAGACCAATCGTTCTTCGCCCTTTCAAACCACCTCCAGCCAGAAGAAAAGGCAGCACAAACCACTAGCGGTGGCCGCAAACTTAGAGGAGAGATCAAACAATATCTATATTAATTCATTTGCACAACGATCAAAGCCTTCAACAAGGAGCCAAAAACAATTATTGTAATAACACCATGTTCCAAACCGTCATTGTAGTTGCCCCGGTGGTGTTTGCTCTGATCCTCTACGGTAATTGGAGGAGAAGTATTTCGGTTCTGTGTAGTCTCCGGACTCACGCCCAGCATTCAAGGGCCTCCATGCAGTAAATACAATGTTAAACTGGAATTAGGGTTTACAATCAGTCCTCAACTAGCAACGACGCATTACTCCGTCTTCAACACGAATTCAATCTTCAACATGACTTCAATGAAATCGCAGCTCTCTTCAAGCATTAGTCTTCAACTCACAATAGCAGTCTTCAACTCAGGCTCCAATGCAGGTACAGGCTCGGTCTTCACGTAGGTTCAATGCAGCTCGCTTCAGACAGCAAGCTCTTCAACATAGCCTTCAACTGCAGTTTTACTATATAATAATAATACTGCTTCTATGCTGCTGCAGCAATATCCAGAGCCGAGAGATCGCTAAAGCTCCAAACTCTGGTTCTCAGAAAAGGGGGCGAGAAAGGAAACCCTAATAAATAGTAAGTGGCATATAGATCACAGTAATCTCAACACATAGTTAATCAATGTAATCTCAATGCATATAGATCACAGTAATCTCAACGCATAGTTAATCAATGCCGTCTCAAATGAAGATCGTAGTCTCTTCATAAAATCGCAGACATATATCAATATCAGTCTTCATAGTGTTATTTTCCAATGCTTCAGCGAGTCATCAAGGAGGGAAGCTCGTAGCACTTGGGACTAAACATCATTTCACAAGCTGCGGGAGCACGTGTATTGTATGCAGCATGCCAAAAGAACTTCTTATACAAAATTAGGGTTACACTCCAGAGTTTTCAACGTACCAGAGATCACGCAGAGGGCGTTTATCAGGTGGAATAACTCAAAGCAGATATAAACTCACAGATATAAACTAATCCAGTAGCAAACATACCTAGAAGCATATACTCAACGCAGAGAACGGTGGGGAAATTCAACTTAGGGTTAGGTAATTCAGAAAATTTAGCAAAGAATAAACGTAGCAGATGGAGTAACGCATACATTGCATGCGACTCCACTGGCAGACTGATGGAGCAGTCTGGCAATGGACTAGCAAGCAGAATGCCAGTAATGGGAAGAAATGCAGCAGGAGTTATGGCAGACAGCCCTGCTCTGATACCACTTGTTGGTATAAATCCCAATTCTATTATTCTATTCATGGCTAAGCATTCATTTATACATTCATGTGACGGTTGTGTTTCACCTTCTGTCGAGCCTTTTCGGCTTCCAACTATTCCTATTTATTTATTTACAATATTATAATCCCTAACGGATTATATTCTAACAAGGTGAAACATTCTTATGACACAAACTAAGAGAATTTTATCAAAGATTTCAGCTTTATACCACAAGATGAAAACTTGGTTGAAATTTCAAAACAAATCAAGGCATTTGTAGAACCGACAGAGAACAAAACCCTAAAATATGACCGACCAACAATAAAATGCAATAATATACAAACCGAGACAATACCACAGTCAACAAGATTACAGATGGAAAATGAAAATCCGGAAGGGAAAATCTTTAGACGGAAATCAAACCATGCCGAAATGACAAAATCAATTCACACAGTGCTGAGAGTCGAGACAATCGACAAAGAAGACACCGAGGGAATGACTGCAACAGACTTTTCGACTACATTTTTTACAGTTTAAAGAAGGAATTTGACTAATCTATGAAACAAAAGCACCTGAATGGTTAGACGCTAAAGTAAAAAATAAATAAGTCGACATATCAACTGACGATCGACTAAAAATAACAAAAAACAGAGACTACTGGAGTGAAGAAAAACAACAAAAATAGTAAACCTACGAAAAAAATTCTAGGATGTATTTGCTAGAGACTACAAGGATCTCAAACGTCTAGTACATGAAATGGGTGAAATGAGGATTGACATTAAACTTGATGTCCAACTAGTAAAGAAAATACCATATAAACTAGCTCATAAATACAAAGAGATAGTCAAGAAGGAGATTGATAATATGCTTGCAGCAGGAATTATCTACCCTATTGACCAATCAGAATGCGCAAGTCCAATGGTTTTTCAGCCAAAGAAACATGATCCAACCAAGCTAAGGATCTGTGTCAACTTCAGAGAACTTAATAAAGTTACACTAACATACCCATTTTCGACACCTTATGTAGATGAAATCTTAAATGAGGTCACAAGACATGAATGCTACTCATTTATAGATGGATTTTCAGGTTGTAACCAAGTACCAATAGCCAAAGAAGACCAGAAAAAGACAACATTCGTATGTGAATTTCGCTCATTTGCTTACAGGGTTATGCCTTTTGGACTCAAAAACACACCTACAGTATTTTCAAGAATTATGGTCAAAACATTTCAGGAATACATTCACAAAATGATGGCAGTATATTTTGACGATTGGACAATATACTCTACGTTGAAAGATCATTGCAAATGACTAAGGTTCATGTTGCAATGATGACGACAAATCTAGCTATCTCTGAACATCAAGAAGTGTATATTTCTTACCCCTATAGGGATACTATTAGGACACATTGTCTGTAAAAAGGGTATCAAGGTCAACTTCGCAAAAATAAAAATCATTCTCAACTTAAAACCACCAGTGAACCCAAAACAAGTTAGGGTACTACTTGGTCATACAGGATATTACAGAAAATTCATAAGATACTATTCAGATATGACATATCCACTAGAATAATTGTTAAGAGAAGATCGGGATTTCGACTAGATAAAAGAATGCAACATATCATTTCAAACACTAAAAATAAAACTAGTCGAAGCACCCATTCTAAGATTTCCAAACTAGTTGACCAAATTCCATGTACACATCGATGCATAAGGTCTGGCAATAAGAGAAATCCTAAGTCAACCAGGAGATGACAAAATGGACTACCCTATAGTTTACAGTAGCATAAAACTAAATAAAGCAGAAAGAAACTATTCGACAATAGAGAGAGAAGCATTAGGAATGGTCTTCGCACTACAGAAGTATCGACACTACCTAATAGCTAATCCGTTTATCTTTTATATCGACCACCAAGCACTAAAATACCTTGTAAATAAACCCTTAAACCATGGGATAATTTATTGATGGATACTTCTATTCCAAGAATTTGAATTCGAAGTCGTTGTGAGACCAGGGAAGTTAAATGTCAGACCCGACCACTTATCACGAATCGACACAGGAAAGGAACCGACAAGAGTCAAAGACGAATTACCAGATGCACATTTATTCAGAATAGAAGCAGTCTTGGTAGAATTAGAGGAAATAGATCAGTTTTTAGAAGATGGACAAGCACTAGAAGGCATGAGTACGAAGAAGAAACAAATCTTAGCTATGAAAGTTACACCATATAGTCTCATAAATGGATTCCTATATAAAATGGTCTTGGATGACATCCTCAGAAGGTGTGTATTAGAACATGAAAGAAATAATTTTATTATGAAGCACATTATGGACCTATGGGAGGACATTTTCAAGTAGACACAACTACCAAGAAAATCCAACAGTTAAGGTTGTGATAGCTAACACTTCACAAAGACTGTAAAACGTTTGTAAGTTAATGTGATAGATGTCAACATCTGGGTCAATCTCTATCTAGTATAGAAATGACCTTGATATTAGTAAAGCCAAGTTTCACATTTGAAATTTGGGCTATTGACTTCATAGGACAATTTCCCATACCAGCAAAAAGAATAGGAGCAAGGTACATAATAACCACAATTGAGTATGTAACCAAGTGGGTGGAGGCAGAACCAGTTGACACATGTTCCAGTGAGATATTTGCTAAGTTTATCTATGAAAATATCATTACCAGGTTTGGATGTCCAATAACCCTAATAAGAAACCAAGGGTCACACTTTATTAATAAAATTGTTAAAACACTAACATATAAATTCCAAATTGACCACTGACGGAGTACAGCTTACCACCCTTAGTTGAATGGATCAATTGAGGCATTCCTCAAAACAGTAACAAATGGGTTAAGAAAAATATGTAACACCGAAAAAGACAACTGGGACGAAAAGATACCTGCCGTACTATGGGCATACAGAACAACATAGAAGCGCTCAACCAACCAAACACCATTTTGACTACTTTATGGACAAGAAGTAGTAGTTCCACTACATTTTCGACAACAAACACCTATAATCGTAGAGATTTTACATGTTGATGTCGAACAAGGAAGGAAGGAACGACTGATGCAATTAAGTAACCTTGAAGAACACCAACTGATCACTTTACAACATCAAGAAATCTAGACACAACAACAACAGAAGGCATGGCACGATTGCAACATCAAAAACAAAAACTTGTTGGTAGGGGACCTTGCATTACTATACAATAGTAGAGTAAAAGAGAAACCCAAAAAACTACATACGTAATGGATGTGACCCTACGTTGTCGAAGAAATTCATGCGAACGGATCAGTCCGAGTAAGGACATTACAAGGCATAGTATTTTAGAAACTTGTTAATCGTTCCCAACTAAAGCGGTACAAAAAATAAAACAAGTTTAAAAAAAAATCATATAACGACCATAATGGTTAGACAAAAACTATAAAAATATGAAAAAAAAATCCAAAAAGCAAAACAGAAGCAATACATATAAACCATGATGACAGGAAATCAACACTCCGACAGACAACATTACACCCACCGACATACCACCATCGACTTCTCACATGATCGACATCGACCAACAAACCTGAAAGTCACATCACACCTTCATGACTATGAACACCAAAATAAAATCACCATTAATGCAAATTCAAGTGATCGCCTTGGACCATCACTTCCACCATTAATATAGCCATCTACAAAAACGTCAAATGCATCACCTATAAATACTAGACTGCAAGTGGATCATTTACAGTATTTCAAATAGAGAGAGAAACTTAGCAAATAGAAAACTGAGAACTGAGAATCCTGAAGTATAGTCAAACAGAAACCCGACAAAATGGCACCAAAACAAACCAGAGCTACATCCAAAACTAAGGAACTACAAACTGCTGAGACGCCATTAATGAGGAGGCTAAGAAACATAAAGAACACTAAGGTTTAGGATACATCATGGGCGAAAACATGGGCTGAAATCAAGGAATGGGCCTATGTCGACAAGAAACCAACCGCAACCATAGAAAAGAGAAACCACAGTACTATCATGAACTACATGAACACACTGTTCATGGCAAGTTTTGGAGGTACAAAGGAAACAACAATTAAATTCGTCATAAGCCAATACCACAATGAGAGATTCTACTTCGATAGGCCAATCGAGATCTCTGGTGAAGTAATATACAAATTGACTGGTTTATCCAACCAAGGTGATCCAATACGAGTTGGCATAAAAGAAGGGTTGGTTGAAGAACTAACTGGATCACCATCGGGAAAAAACTCAAAAGAGCTAATGATTAGCTAGATACAAGCCTAAATGCCAGAAATTGTGGCTAAAATCATAGCAACGGTGCTTACACCCATAGGTCAAGTAAGCGACCTAAAACTAGATATGCTAGAGGCAGTGGATGCTATTGCCGACACATGGAAAAATCTATAGATGGGATGAATATGTCACCGACATGCTCAAGGGCATCTCCAAAAAATGCCAAGAGTTGGAAGGGATTATAAGGCTCCTACCCCTTAGAATATTTATAGTGATGTACTAGTTGTGCCCTGTCGGGGAAAAGAAGTTTCAAGAGCCCACAATATTCCATATGTAGAGATTCAAACCATTTTCCCAGACCAGAATAGTAAAGGAACTGGAAAACATAAAAGTGTTGTTGGAAAATTAGTTCCAACAGCTTAAAATCCAGACGACCAGATGGAGGGTGTCCTAGAACATCCGATGAAGTCTCCCAAAAACCATGCACGTGCAGATCAAACTTGACCATACACATTAAAGGAAGTTTGGGGTCTAAAATGGGCCTGTTGCAGCTGCAACAATTCCCAAATTTTTGGAAATGTTGGACCCTCCTTTTTTATTGTGTTTTCCCCACTCTGCTACATGTTTGGATTATTTGAGGCCAGTTTCTTGCTATTCGAGTTTTTGTTTGGGTTCGTGCATGTTTTGGACTGTAAGGCTTAGCAGTTTTCCATTGTTTATCGTTGATTTTTAAGGTGGATTTGTCATTTGCAGTTTTTGGAGGTCATCCTATGTTTTATTATTAGAAAATAGACCTCGCCTTTTGGGTTTTTTGGAAAGAGTTATGATATTTATCAGAGGCCGCAAGATGATTGAGTTTTTCCATTGCGGCCCCCGAATAGACTAATTGTTCGTCACACTGTTTGTCCTTTCACCGATATCCTGTTCTTTATTTCTCCATTGTTGACTAGTCTGCGGATCTTCTTGACTGTAGGACTTCCACCATTGCAGCTTTATAGTGCACTAACTATCCGATGCCTTAGTAAGTCTCGCCCTCGACGTTTTATCATGCAGAGTTTTGATGTGTGTTCTGAAACCCCTAGAATGAAGAACCTCTGTCATTGCGGCTGTGTAGCACACTAACCATCCGATGTCTAGTGTTCTGATTCGCTGATGGGGGTTTTTATATGCACATTTTTTAATCGTTTTCCCACCAGTTGTCATGAGCTCATCACTATTTTCATAAATGACCGGTGTGCCTTGTTTTATTAGGTTCATGTTTTCACAAGAAATCCCGCTCCGGTTTAAGATAGTGTTTTCACAAGAAATCCCGCTCCTTTATTAAGATAGTTAGGATAAATGATGAGTTTTCATTTGATCGCAGATAGACATAGGATATTTTCTCGGATCCTTTCAAGATCATTGCGGTGAAGAGGATGTAGCTGAAGGACAAAGCATGGTAAACCATAAGGCAGCAGAGTTGTTGCTTGGGAAAAGAAAATAATGAATATCTGAAAAGGGACTAAGGAATGGTAGAACATAATCATTAAAAAAACAAAGGCCCAGTATGGGGCACTTCGTCAGTTACCTAGATTTTCCCATTTTTTATAAAATCTTTATTTGGAATGTAACGTTTAGTTGAATGATGAACATTCACAAAGTGACAAAACAATGAGAGGGAAAGGTTGGGGAGCCCAAAGGTTTTCCCTTTGGTATAAGTATGGGAGAGTGAGACAGAAATGGGGCTTTTTCCTAGAGAAACTTGTGAACTAGTTGTTGTAAGAGGAACTACTTCATTTTGCAATAATAAAATTACAATTTTGCCTGTTGGAGAAAGTGCTGTGTGGAATGTTCAAATGTGACGAAATGAACAATGTTGAAGGGGAACTATTTCATTCTCAGCTATGTTTCATTAACTGTGAGAGCGTTCTAACTTTCTAAACCTATGTTCTTATTTGAATGTTCTCTGGTTTATTCTGTGATAATTTCCACTATGAGTAATGAATGTTTTAACAGATGATGAGCTATCTTGTTGTGCATATATTTATTCATGTTTATGTGTTTTGATTCTAAGAACAACTATCTGTGATTTATCTTAACATATGAACAATATTAAATTACTCATGAATTAATAATCTTGCTCCCTAGGGATAGCTTACTTAGTAATTTTTTCAGTTGTGTGTGACTTAGATGTGAAGGAGTCTAAGATGAGAGGTAAGAACCTGTGCATCACATTGTGACCACTCCTCACATTCTTCATCAATATTCATCTTAGATAAGCACTCGCATATCATACTTAAAGTCAAAATACAAAATATACATGGTGGACCGGGCTGCAACCGGTAAAATCCTTGGTTTTTGTTACTTGACCTATTGTAGCCTGACCGCAAACCAGATGGATTCCCTACACCAAACAGTCACGAGCTATTTTGGAACATTGAATGGTGAGAATCTCTTTCTGTTGTTCCCTGCGAATTTCCAGGCCTCAACAGTTTTCTGTTCTTAGAAGGAGGGCCACCAGTGCATGGATGGCTAAGGAAATCCATTTCCTCGAAATCACTCCACCAGTGATAGTTTTGAGAGCAGTTTATTTCCTGATCAAAATATTGAAGAGAATAGAGAACGTTTGTTTGTTTTGGGAAACCAAGTAGTAAATGATCTGAGAAGACACACATGGGCCTACGTAAAGAGTATTGGAGGATTACCAATTATCCCTGATTTTCCCCGAAGAGAGTACAAGAAGAAAGATCATCCCATCTGGGAAGATTCAGTTTTGGTTAGAGATTTGGAAGAGTTAGTAGAAGTAGCTTTACAGGAAGTTGTTCAGCCTTTGAATCATGTAGGCCCAAACACACCTTACTGTTCTCCTATGCGGACTCCTATTCCTTCGCCTCCTCACTCTCCACCCAGACTCATGGCAGGTGTAAATGAAAACTAGCCACCTAACCCACCAAATCCACCACCGTCTTGGAAAGCCATATCACCCCTGAACTTAACACCTCCATTGTAGGACTTACCTCAAGTTTCTGAGAAGATGCTGCCTAAGTTTGATCCAAATGAGAAAATGTTAGTAGATGACCATTTACAAAGTTTTTATTTGGCAATAGAAGGGTTGAGGGCTAGGGAACATGAGGATGTCGTTTGTAGAATTTTTTTGCATACCCTCAAAGGAGCAATAGCATTATGGTATTTTGGTTTTCCTACAAACTCTATGCCAGACTGGGATACCTTTGAAAGGATTTTCAGAAGTAAATATGCAACCCAAAAAACTCATGTGGCTCTCATGAAAGGGTTGTGCACCTTAAAGAAAGAAAGAAAAAGAGAACATGCATAGTTTTACCCAAATATTTGCAGCTTATCTTAAGAAATTTTTTGAAGCTAACAAACCCTTGGATAAAGTTCTGATTGAGTATTATACTTCAGCTCTAGGACCCGAGTTGGCTATGTTTTCTAATATGAAAGCCAAACCTACGCTAGTAGAGACTTATGAAGAAGTCGAAAGAGTGGAGGATGAAAAGGAAAACATCGAACACTATCCTGAGTAGTCAGGAGAAAAAAATGTTAGGAGGAAAGATTTGTTATTTACTAAGCCTGAAGAGGAGCAATCACTAGATTTCGAAGGAATGGAAAAGATTATGCAGAAGCTCTCTAACAGAATAATAGACTTGGAAAAGGAAAAGGAATCCCATAAGTTTTATAATCCTTATTACAAAAAAAAGGGAATATAACAATCAATCCCAACCACCTCCGCACAACCCTGCATCTAAGAACTTAACGGAGGTAGGGATGGATAAATTTTGCACTTTTCTCCAACAACCCCATTTTGAAAAGAATTGTCCTCAATGGATAAATTCAATGAAATTGGTTATGGATCAGCCGTTGGATTCCAAATTAACCGAGGATAATGATGAAGAAGGGAAAGACAACAATAAATCAACAGAAAAACAAGAGGATGAGGCAATGGTTTTATAGGAGTGTGTATCGTTGTTTGATGCTAAGGAAGAAAAGGATCTGAGATATGAAGATATCCTAGAAACAAATGTAACGGCAAGAAGCCAGGGGTTGATTAAGAAAAACAATATTATGCTCCCAAAAATTAAGAGACTTCAAAAGAATGTTAAGAAATTTCAAAAAAACTCCTCAGCTAATAAAATTCTGGAATTTACCATCACTAGTCAAAATCCTAGAGAGATCAACATGCCTACTAAGCCCAATGAAGAAAATATAAATAATGTTAAACCGAATCTCACAGAACATAAGATGGATTATGACATTGTGGAAGATATAAAAAAGGTAAGGGCAAACATCTCATTATTTGAGATGTGCAATGTGCCGCAATAGAAAGAAAAGCTATTGAAAGCACTTGAAATATAAGAGGAGAGGTTTCCCACTAACAATCAGCCCCAAGAAGAAGAAATTGGTGAAGCAAGTGTGGGAGGTAATCCTAAATGCAAGACTCCACCTTTTCTCCTTACTTTTGAAATTTTCAACCACAACGTGCATAACTACCTAGTAGACTCGGGGGCATCAGTCAACATTATGCCATTGTCGGTCTGCAAAAAGATAAATGGGAAACCTAAACCATCTACCTAGAGGGTCATTCAGTTGGATAGAATGGATGTGAAGGTAATTGGGGAAATGGAGGATGTTCTCATTCACTTATATTCAAATGATAAGGTATGTCAATTCATTGACATTGTGGTGGCTGACATACCGGAAGCTTATGGACTTGTTTTGAGCAGAGATTGGTCGGCAAAGCTGAGTGGATATTTTGCCTCGGACTGGTCACATCTGTGGCTACCGTATAAAGGAAGCCCAAAACAAATTAAAGTTTTGAGAGAGCCCCACATGAAACACAATGTTACTTAGTTCAAAGGAAAAAATGAACCAGTGAATTATGTTTTGGGAAATTACTTTATTGAGCTGGAACTGGGAAACTATCAAGCGAAAGAACCCAGCGATACATCAGAAGCCTAGCCTGATCTCCTTCGGTTTTCACAGGCTGATGAAATTGATTGTAAGATAGTAGATTTAGCTGTAAATGTAGATGTTGATTCATGCACAGTAGTGATAGGTGATTTTTGGACACTTTTCTTTGATGGGTCTAAAATTTTGGAAGGGTCAGGAGCCGGCTATGTCCTGATTGATCCTAAAAAAAATAAACATTTTCTTTCATGTAGGTTAGAGTTTGAATGCACCAATAACAAATCCGAATATGAAGCACTAGTTCAGGGACTAAGAAAAGCCACTGAATTAAAGGTAAAAAATTTGAAAGTGTATGGGGATTCTAAAATAATTGTAAAACAGATTCGAAATCAAATACATTGCATTTCCCCTCATTTAAAAGATTATCAAAATGAAGTATGGGATCTACTTAAATATTTTCATGCATTTAACATTGTATCGATTCCTAGACTTAAGAATGTGGCAGCTGACTTATTGGGCACCTCAGTCGCAATGCTTGTGCCCTCTAATAACCGATGTTCTATTGAATTGCTTTTCAAGCCTTTGGTTCTGGATATGATTACCAATTTATGGGTTTTTGATGATGATTAGCAGATTCTAGAATGCTTGACAAATGACAAGACCTTCAAAGGGGCAATTATTGACGATGAAGAACATCAGGACGAGCTAAAATTTGAAAATTTTATTCCTAAAGGAGTTAGGACTTTAGAGCGAATGTTTGATCTAAACGAGAAATTTAGAAGGCCAGTGAATGTGAATACTTGTAGCTCGTCTCTACAATTCGAGATGATTAATTTGGGGACTGAAATTGAGCCTAAATATGTGAATTTGGGAAAGTGTTGCTCTCTAGGTGAAATGAATAAGTTCATAAGTCTGTTCAAACATTACAAAGATGTTTTTTCCTAGATGTATGAAGATCTGAAGAGATATGACACCAATATTATTCAACATGTTATTCCCATCAGATCTGGAGTCAAGCCTTATCATCAGCCTTTAAGGAAAATGCATCCAAAATTAGAGCCTCTGATTTAGAATGAGGTAAAGAAGCTGTTGGATACTAAAATCATTTTCCAAGTTAGACACTCAGAATGGGTTTCAAATCTGGTACTGGTAAGAAAGAAATATGGAGAAATTAAACTATTTGTGGATTTCAGAAACCTAAATCACGCTTCGGATAAAGACAATTATCTTGTCCCACCCATGGAACCGATATTGCAAATAGTTTTAGGTTCTAAATTATTTTCTTTATTAGATGGATTCTCTGGCTACAATCAAGTGTTAGTGGTTGAAGAAGACAGATTGAAAACTACATTCAGAACCAGATAGGGGACTTTTTCTTACAGAAGGATGCCCTTTGGACTCATAAACGTTGGAGCTAAGTTCCAGAGGGCTAATGACATAGCTTTTCATGGTCTTATTGTCCATAGTGGTTTAGTATAACTCGATGAAATAACAATATTCTTAAAGAAAAGGGAGGAACATGCATTCCATCTAAAACAGATTTTTGAACACTGCCGAAAATACAGTATCTCATTAAACCCCAAGAAGTGTGTGTTTTCCATTACTGAAGGTAAGTTACTGGGTCACATGGTTTCTAAGAAGGGGATCTCCATAGACCCAGATAGGATCAAAGCTATCGAACAGATTCCCTTACCCCATAATAAAAAGGGCATGCAATCATTTATGGGGACAATAAATTTTGTGCGAAGATTTGTGCCAGATTTCGCTCGAATTGTTAAACCTTTACATCAAATGGTAAAGTAAAGTGTACAATTCAAGTGGAATGATGTAGAAAACAATGCATTTAGTAAAATAAAGACAGTTGTTGCACATGCACCCTCCCTCAAAAGTTTAGATTTTGAGAAAGATTTTATTTTGTACACTTTCGCATCTAACGATTCACTAGCAGCGGTGCTTACCCAGAAGGAAGATGGGGGAAATGAGTTCCCCATATCATTCATGAGCACTGGTCTACAAGGTGCTGAATTGAATTATCCAGCTATGGATAAACAAGCTTACGCAATATTCAAAGTGGTAAAACAATTCAGACCATATATACTTAAGAACTGGACAAAGGTGATAGTTCCACACCTAGCTGTGAGGTCTCTTTTTGTACAAAATAGTTAGGAGAAAGAAGAGGCAACTGGGTAACACCTCTACAGGAGTATGACCTCAAATTCAAGCCAGCCTCTATAGTTAAAGCGTAGGGATTATGCAAATTTATGACTGAAAGTAAAGACAATGAAGGAAATAACTGGGAAAACGAAGTTGAGTTACATTTGATGGATATATGTCCTCTTTTCATAGCTCCGAACTCCTGGTATCGAGACCTTGTGCATTACCTTTAGGTGGGATTGTTACTGGAACATTGGAATTCTAAGCAAAGAAGAGCACTCCATCTTAAATCAGCCTCATATCAAATTGTTGAAGGAATATTGTTCAGGAAGAATTATGATGGAGTTCCTCTTAGATTCTTAGAGTAAGAAGATGCGAAGAAGGTCATGATAGACTTACATGATGGGCCTGCCGGAGGACACTTCTCCGAGGATACAATAGCCCATAAAATTCTCAGAGCCGGCTACTATTGGAAAACACTGTTCAAAGATGCACATGCCTATGTCAGAAAGTGCGACATCTGTCAAAGGTGTGGTGGAAGACAAGTTAAAGCAACAGTACCATTAAATCCTATGATGATAAAAAAACCTTTCGAGTAGTGGGGGATGGATATCATTGGGGAGATAAAGCCAAATTCTTCCTTGCAATGAAAGTATATTCTGATGGCAACCGATTACTTCACTCGTTGGGTCGAAGCCATTCCGTTGCGTAAAGTGAATGAAGATACGGTCATGGACTTCTTGCAAGATCATATTATGACCAGGTTTGGAGTTCCAATTTCTCTAGTTTTCAATAATGCTACTTATTTTTCCTCTATTACATTAACTACATTTGCTCATGAAAAGGGAATTAAGTTGCATTACTCTGCAAATTATTATCCACAAGGAAATGGTTTGGATGAATCTTCGAACAAAAATATGATTAGAATCTTAAAAAATACTGTGATAGAAAATCAGAGAAGTTGGAATTCAGCATTACCAAATGCTCTTTTAGCTGATAGGGTCACCCCCAAGACTTCGTTAGGTGTGTCCCCATATACCCTTGTCTATGGAAAAGAGGTCATTCTACCCCCCAATATCATTCTACCCTCTTCCATAATAGCTCAAGAATCAAGAGGGTCAGATAATGAAGTTTTGCAGATGAGGATGCATAATCTTTTAAAGGTAGAAGGAATCTAAATCCAAGGCCAGAGAAAATTTTAAACAACAGCAGGAGGTAGTGAAGAGGTGGTTTGATAAGCACAAAGCTGGGACAAAAGAATTTTAAGTAGGATATTTGGTTCTTAAGTGGGATCACCCTCATGACAAGAAGGGGAAACACACAAAGTTTCAATAGTTATGGGTAGGCCCTTTCCAGATTGTGGCAAAACTTGGCCCCTCAACCCATAAGTTGCAGGATTTACAGGCATGGGAGGAGAAATTACCAGTAAATGGTTTAGTTCTTAAACCTTATTTTTCTTGATTTTGTTTTATTTCTTTCCTTTTGTACATAAATAATTTACTTGTTTTGCCAAATTGATTTGTCCTTTTCCTATTTGTTTAGTGTAGTTTTCTTCTGATTCCATTAAAGGAAGCAAACTTTTGGTTGCATTGAGAACTTAAGAACCCTTGATAAACGGAGATTCTTTGGGCATTAGGTTGGGTCTTATTGTTTGAATTTGGTGGAATTTCTTCTAGTAAGTAGTTTTCCTAAGTGTCTATGAACACATTGAGGTCCACTGTAATCCCTGAAATAGCTCAGAATCGAAAGGTCTGGAATACTATTGCGAGACTCCATCCATTTCACATCTAAAACGTCCTAGGGGGGTGACAGCAAAAGACCCATGGAAAGGGGAGCAGGGTAAGCAATATGTTATATCTAAATGATCGCATGCCAGAAGTTGAAAGTGAAAAGGCTGATAAGAGTCAAAACTACTAAGGAAGCAATATTCATCAAAACAAAGTATTGAATTATATGAGTACAGATTGCCAAAAGCTTTTCTCCATCCGTGAGAAGAAAATTGCATCTCTCACACAAAAGGACACTATGGATAAAAGAGCTTCAAAAAAATTTAGAAAAAAAGGCACCAAGAGGACTTAAAAGTACATAAAGTTGACAAACAAAAATGCCAAGTGGCATGGGAATGGGGAACAAACGAATATTTATGTTTACCATG
Organism: Pseudotsuga menziesii; assembly: GCA_001517045.1. NCBI lineage: Eukaryota > Viridiplantae > Streptophyta > Pinopsida > Pinales > Pinaceae > Pseudotsuga > Pseudotsuga menziesii. The sequence goes on from LPNX010630197.1 coordinate 264,788, forward strand.
CGTTACAATCTTGTGGCGTCTAAGCTGGAAGCTACCCAAAGACAAAGTTAAAATGGAATCCACCTGCTTAAGCCTCAAAAGAGTTATCTTGACCTTGAGATTTTGGTTTCCTTTCCCTGAAAATTGGACTATCATCAATGATTAGAGGTTCATATATGTGACATTATGGAATCTAGTCATCTAGAAGAATTCAGCATGTTGGTTTCACTGCTAAATAGTCTATTTCTCAAGGAGGAGTTTATTAAGAGATCTGGGTTCACCAGTGAGCCGCCAATTGTTGCAGCTACAACAATTCCCAAATTTTTGAAAATTTTGGAGCCTCCTTTTTTATTGTGTTTGCCCCACTCTGCTACATGTTTGGATTATTTGGGGCTAGTTTCTTGCTATTCGAGTTTTCGTTTGCGTCCATGCATGTTTTGGAATTTAAGGCTTGGAAATTTTCCATTGTTTATCATTGAGTTTTAAGGTGGAATTGTCATTTTCCATTTTCGGATGTCAGCCCATGTTTTATTATTGGAAAATAGGCCTCGCATTTTGGGTTTTTCAGAAAGAGTTATGATTTTGATCGGAGGCTGCAGGATGATTGAGTTCCGCTGTTGCGGCCCCCGAATAGACTAATTTCCCATCGGACTGTTTGTCCTTTTGCCGATATCCTGTTCTTTGTTTTTCCGTTGTTGACTAGTCTACGGATCTTCTTAACTGTAGGAATTCTGCCGTTGTGACTTTATAGCGCAGTAACTATCTGATCCTCAGTAAGTCTCGCCCCCCAACGTTTTATCGCGCTGAGTTTCAATGTGTGTTTCGAAACCCCTAGACTGAAGAACCTCTGCCATTGTAGCTGTGTAGCGCACTAACCATCCGATGTCTAGTGTTTCGATTCATCGATGGGGATTTTTATATGCATGTTTCTTAATCATTTTCTCGCCGGTTGTCATGAGCTCATCACTATTTTCATAAATGACCGATGCGCGTGGTTTTATTAGGTTGATGTTTTCACGAGAAAGCCCGCTTCGGTTTCCTTTTCTTTCAGTTTTCATTTTATTTGTATTATGGTTAATGTTTATTAAGATAGTCGGGATAAACGATGAGTTTTCATTTGATTGTAGACAGACATAGAATATTTTCTCAAATCCCTTTGAAGATCATTACGGTGAAGAAGATGCAGCTGAAGGACAAAGCATGGTAAAGCATAAGGCATCATAGTTGTTGGTTAGGAAAAGAAAATAATGAAGATCTTAAAAGGGACTAAGGAATGGTAGAACATAATCATTAAAAAAGCAAAGGCCCAGTATGGGGCAGTTCGTCAGTTACCTAGCTTTTCCCATTTTTTATAAAATCTTTATCTGGAATGTAACGTTTGGATGAATGATGAACATTCACAAAGTGACAAAATAGTGAGAGGGAACCGTTGGGGATCGCAAAGGTTTTTCCTTTGGTATAAGTATGGGAGAGTGAGATAGAAATGGGGATTTTTCCAGGAGAAACTTGTGAACTACTTGTTGTAAGAGGAACTACTTCGTTTTGCAATAATAAAATTACAATTTTGCCTATTGGAGAAAGTGCTGTGTGGAATGTTCAAATGTGATGAAACGAACAATGTTGAAGGGGAACTATTTCGTTTTGAGTTGTGTTTCATTAACTGTGAGAGTGTTCTAACTTTCTGAACCTATGTTCTTATTTGAATGTTCTCTGGTTTATTCTGTGATAATTTCCACTATGAGAAATGAATGTTTTAACAGATGACGAGCTATCTTGTTGTGCATATCTTTATTAATGTTTATGTGTTTTGATTCTAAGAACAACTATCTGTTATTTATCTCAACATATGAACAGTATTACATTACTCATGAATTAATAATCTTGCTCCCTAGGGATAGCTTAGTTAGTACTTTTTTCAATTGTGTGTGATTTAGATGTAAGGGAGTCTAAGACAAGAGGTAAGAACCTATGCATCACATTATGACCACTTCTCAAGTTCTTCATCAATCTACATCTTAGATAGGCACTCGCATATCATACTTAAAGTCAAAATACAAAATATACATGGTGGACTGGGCCACAAACGGTAAAACCCTTGGTTTTTGGTACTTGACCTATGGTATCCAGACTGCAAACTGGATGGATTCCCTATAGCAAATAGTCATAGGCTAGTTGAGAATGTTGACTGGGGAGAATCCCTTGCTGTTGTTGCCTGCGAATTTCCAGGCCTCAACAGGGCCTTATAAGAAAACATGCCAACAATAAATTTTGTGAGTTGGAATTCAAGAAACAATAGAATTTCAATAAAATGAGTGAACCATAATGGTTGAATTGACATATTTGTCATAAAAGAAAACTATTTTTTTTGTTCGTGTTTTGGACATATCTCCCTGTGTTTTTACATAAATTTCAGGTGGGAGATCTTGTTGGATGTAGAATTTAATTTTCCATCTAGCAAGTACCCACACTGCATACTTTTGACTGACCTCGCTACCGCAAAAATAAGAAATACCTGGAAAAAATTGATGATGACATCATCATCACATTTTTTCAGGTATTTCTTATTTTTGCAGTAGCGAGGTCCATCAAAAGTATGCAGTGTGGGTATTTGTTGGATGTGGAATTAAATTCCGCATCCAATGAGCTCTCCCACTCAGAATTTGAGTAAAAACACGGGGAGTTATGTCAAAAATACGAACAAAAAAAGTAGTTTTTTTCATTCTTCCTCCAAAGTTAATAACTATTATTTTAGTATTTTAACTATTATTTTATCATTTTCCTTAGTAGGCCCATTTTAGACCTCAAATTTCCTCTAATGGTGGTTTGGTACATGCAGGGCGCTAAGGCAAAAGCAAAGACTCTCGACTACTATCCAATAGTTGAAGAGATCTTCTCGGAACTAGCTCGACAGTCTAGCACAAAACTGTCGATACCAGCAAAGGACAAAGAGGAAACCCTAGCAATGGAGGAGCCACTAATAGACCAAGAAAAAGAAGAATATTACGAACTCCGGTTATACATCAACACATTTCTGTTGGACGAAACACCAGTAGAAGACACTAGTTGACTGCAAATTACAATCATACCGTCGACAACGCAAAGGGAAGGGGCACAGATAGAACAATAGGTAACCAATATAGCTAAAGAAAGAATTTTCCCAACTCAACAACAAGGGGGAGGAAAAGGACCAGGGGACAACATGGAAACTGAAAACCCCGAGTGTACTATAACTAAATAAAACATGTGTAAGCCATCAAAGGAAATAGCAACTTTAAGGAAAAGAAGAAAAATTCAGGAACAGAAACAAGGGAAGGGGAAGCATAAGCTTATCATCAAAGAATCATTAGAATATGAAGACGAATTAATAGCCATGACAGTCGACATCATAGAAGACGCCGCAGCAAGCGAAATTCCGATGGAGGCATAGTTCCAAAAATTTGTTCAAGCAGGAGCACAACAAGGTCAGTAGAAAAAGGTAAAGAGCACAAATACCTCAATGGTCAAAAACATTGTTGATCTAGGGTCTACACCCCCACCCCCATCCCTTACCAAAACCATGCAGGAAACACTTCTAGAGCTCCCTTGAATAAGCTCAATAGACATATGCAAGAATGCTATGCTGGACACCCTGAAGGAGAGGTTTGACAGCGACAGAGACTTCAGGCGTACATCAAAAAACTACATGAGTTACTCACCTCTGTGCAAAATATCACCAAGAAAATGCCTATGTTTGAAACTGGTAAGTCACGAAATCCTACTCCTTCACAACCTAGCCGAATACCCCAAAAACCGAGGTCTATTGGAGTAATAACATCCAAATTTGTGAGGAACCCTGACATGATAGCTCAATTCATCACAAGTCATACCTCATCCTTCATCCCAACCGATCTTGAACCCCCACCACCAGCCAATGAATCGACAGGAAATGAGGAAGAAGAGAACATGAAAGAAATAAATCAAGAAATCGATGAACTGTTCTCTGATATCTCAGAAGGTTCACCCCAGCAAATCGATGATCCGACACCTAAACACATACCCACCACTCCAATCGCATCCGACGATTCACCATCACCATCACCACCAGCACCACCCCTCAACGCAAAACATGCAACTAAACCAGCTGCACCTGAACCACCTGCGTAGCAACCATTAGTACCAACAACATATGTATCTGGATCCTCTTTACAAAATCCACCAGATACACATCCACCTACAGCACTCATCCTACAGCCCCAACCAGAAGCTCCCCTAACCATTGCAGAATGGAAAACAGACAAACCATTGCCAAAAAATATAACTCTTACAAGTACACAAGTATAGTAGCAAGCAGAGCAAAAGAATAAGAGAAAGAGAGATAGAAAGAAGAGGGACCATCAACCACAAGCAACAATGGTTCACATCAGCCAACTTGGGTCGACCACTGCAGTCGACGCAACAAAGATAAGGGATAGTGAGTTGGGACAACTCTTGGAAACCCTAGCCATCGAAGAAAAGAAAAGGAGCCATAATAGATGCAAGGAGTTTGATGACAATGAAAGGGAACAAGTCGAGTTCCTAAAAAAATGTAGAAATCTTGCACAGTCTGTGATATGAGGACCGATCGAGGTCGACACCAACAAACCACTAGAGAAAGCATATCAGTTGTTTGAAAGCATGGTGTCGGCACTACAAACAAATATGCAAAACTACCAACCATCCGACTTCACATCCCATAAAAGGATAAACAAAGAAATAACTACTTTAGACAGCTAAAGAATTTTTGGAGTACCTCCCTTGTTTCTTTCGGATGAAGAACAATTTTGTTCATGTGGGAGATGTTGGAGGAGCTAATCGACTAGCTGACTAAATCGATTGGCTGACTAATTAGAGATTAGGTTGGCCACCTAAGGTCATGTCGGTTGACGGAACCGACAGGTAGTTATTTGTAACTATTTTGTAAATCATATATATTAGGCTGTTGAGCCAGATGAGAACTTGGTTCAGTTCTGTGTATTGTAAGGACTTGTTTATTATAGTATAATTTGTTATTCTTATATCTGTATTCTTGTCTCTTGTGTCTGATATGTATGTATACTTTCTAATGTGTATTATTGGTAACCCTTTATGATCTATAAGATTATAACAACATCTCTCTATACATGGTTTTAAAACCATGTGCAAGACCTCCTAAACAACCCATGACTTTATTGTACATGGTTTAGGAGGGTCTTGCAAATGGTTTTAAAACCATGTGCAAGGCATCCTAAAAAATCCATGGTTTTATTGTCCATGGCTTAGGATGGCCTTTGCATGTTCAAGGCCTCCTAAACAACCCATGGTTCTATTGTATATTGTTTAGGAGGCATTGTACATGGTTTTAAAACCATGGGTTGTTTACGAGGATTTGCATATGGTTTTATTGACTTTGAGTGTTTGTTGTCTTTTAATATCTATGATATCTATGTGTGACGTTTCTGTGTTAACACAACCATGTTCATGATGTTTTGGAAATGGTTTAATATCATATTCTTTTTTGGGGTTAAATGCTAGATTCTATTCTAAATCCTAAGACATTTGTAAAATATTTGGAAATAAATTTTCACAATCCCTATAATAGATAAATATCAGACTCTATCCTAAACCGTAAAAAATTTAAAAACATTTATTCAAGTTGATAAAGGATGATTTACAACTTTCAATACAAATCTTGATAACTGTAATCTCATCTTGTAAGCATATTTAAAAGCATAAATAAAAGCTGATATAGGGGAAATATCGTGCCTCCAAAATCGTAGCTTGTAATAGCTTATCACCCTGCACACTTCAACACAAACTTAATAGGAATAATTTGTTTATAACCTAAGGAGTGGTAACTGGATGACCTCAGAACTGCCATGTATTTAAAAACATGTGTGGGTTGTGCTTCAATAAAATGTGCATCCATTGTGCTTCAATAAAATGTGCATCTCTTTTTCTTCAATACAACACGCATTTGTTATTCTTCAATAAAATATGCACTCGTATTTATTTAATATAACGAGGGAACATTTTATTTAAAATAAAAAATGTATTCTGGTCGAGCCTCCACCCATGTTGGCATTGAATTCTTATGCCTATGTGTCTTCTTCGAAATTTGTGTTTGATTCAGCATGCCTATGCCTTGGAGTATGATAAACCATGGCTAATTGAGCATTATATCCAACTTTTAAATATGCTCGTGTTTGTTGTGCACACCTCCATTCTTTTATGAAATTTAAGAAACAAATATGATTTTTTTTGCAGATTCCAAATATGTAATTTTTAACAAGAATATATAATGTTTTCTATTTTTTCGTATTATCACTCCTCAACTCAAAAAAATTATATATTTGGAAACCTCATTCAATTTCCTACATTTCTTGTTTTTTACTCATGTCAAGATTCATCACAATATTCATTATGTAAGTGTCTCAAAATATCCATGTAAGTTGATGGATGCTTGCATTTATTCTATTGCATCTAACCCATCAAAAGAGACCCTCGTGAGCTTGCAAACACACATGTTTATTTATATTATTTTCTATTTACTTCTATTATATTTTCCCACACATTGGAACTTAGTGATGGAGTGATGGTTATAAATGGAGATGTCTAGAAATTCCAAGATTTTTATAAGATGGTCATATTGTTTTGGGAATCGAGGGCTTTTTATTTTTCAAAATCAGAATGCAAATATGTTTTAATCATAATTTTGATGGTAAAAATGGATTGAACATCCTCAAAATCTCCAATAACATCAAAAATACCAAACTTATCAATTGTAACGTAGATTTTTAAAAATTCGGATAAGATTTGATTAAACTAGTGCTTGAAAAATCAGCATATTCCTATCCAAATTGTAGAATCGTAGAATTTTAAAAGATATAAGTTACTTTACTAGAATACTTAGAATAAACGTACACAAGCCATTTTTTTGCAATATTGTTGTGTGGTTGGAAGTAGAGGAAACACAATTTAAACTGGTATCCACAACAAATGAGTTGTACGAATGGTACAACAAGAGTACAAGAACCCTACAGTGAAGCACATTCACCAAGGAAAGAGTATATTAGAAAGAAGTGATAGGTGAGTTATCAAATAATGATTGATGCCCATAATTTTATGGAAAGAAACCAAAGGAAATATTTGTAATTCTTTTTGAAGACGTAATTAGAGGCAAAGTAGCCTGCAGTGACAGATTAACTAAAAACGTTAATGGCCTAGGCTTATTGTCAGTTATCTAACATGAAGTCAAATGATATGAAGTCACATATTGTAAATTGGAGTTTAAAATTTCAAATCACAACCTGGTTTAGTCTCATGCTTTCCACATGCTTTCCAGTTATATGGGGTATTTAGAAATATAGTGATACCTACAACCAACCCAGTATGGAATCAAGTTACTAATTCCCCTTTCTGAAAAAAATATCAACCATTACACATGGATAGAACTTAAAAAAGAGAGTGAAACCATCTCTAGGTGAATATCGCAAGTATACATGACTATGAGTATTCTTCAGGGGAGAAATCCCAAAAGCATTCTCCCAAAGGAATTCAAGGAAAAATAACCCATAAACAACTCAGTGCAATAAGATTATTGTTCTTGAATTTATGTGAAACCAAAAAACTCTTGGCAATATATGAGTGTGCTTACAATTTAATTAAACAAATCAATAAGCAAGTAAGATTGCCTATATATTCGGTCGGATGATCTGTTTCTGTATGGTCGATCTAATCAGCTTTGGGAAGACTTATTTAAACATGGTGTATATGTGAGTAGACATGTAGATTATTTGTAACAAGCCATCCAACAAACAAAAATTATGGGTGCGCACTATCATATATACTACAAAAATATGGATCGATCCCCAACTTTGTTCTCTTTGCATTTTCAAATAGCGCTATCGATAAACAGTTGACGTGGACTGCTCACAATATTAGTAATTATAGACAACTTTCACAGGTTGGATTGAATTATGATCAAACTATTTAGCATAGGAGTTTCTTTCGAATCTAATGTCATGATCGTGAATGTGAGGACGAGTGATCATATCTCACTGGAAAAGGTTGATTCATGCATACCTGGTAGAATATTTTTAAATGCAGAACCGAAATTAAGTTATTTTATTATTGAATACAACATCACAAGCATCGGTATGTTCAGGGACAAGGGACACGCATTGTAAAGGAAATACTAGGTTAATATGGTCACTTCAATATTATGGGCAAAATCTATTTATTGAAAAGATCTAGGTAAGAGTTTCAGAATATACTTTAATTGTCACTGTTTTTGTGAGTGAATATAAATCTTTTTAATATTTTGAGTCCATATTTTTCTCCATCAGAAAAAAAAGCAGTTAGAAGTTTATTGTAGACACCACAGAAAGTGTAAAATAAGAATATGTTAAGGATTTTATATAAAAAATATATATATATTCCAATTTCATAGAAGTTTTAATTTTATAATAATTTTTTTTATTTAAAATATTGGTTTAATTATTATAATATAAAAATCATTAAAATATAAAAAAAATTTATTAAAATTTTTATTACTATATCGATTTAATCATTATAATATAAAATAAATAAAAAATATAAAAGTTGCATCCCTCTCAATATTGTGTGTGATTCTCATTCAAGTTTTCTGCCATAGCTGGGCTGCAAACTTAGTTTTCGCACTGCCTTCTATTTGCAAAGAGAGAGCCAAAATAAGGTGGTTAATTGTGGTATAGTGCATACCTTCATAATGTATTGTGCTAAACACAGGCACTCTGGTAACTTTACCAATTGGTAGTTATAAAAATACTAATTACTTAGTATAAACTATTTCCGTGTAAAACATTAAAATGCATTAAAATATTGTTAAAATAAAAATAATATAGAATATTAATAATAATAATAATAACAAAGAAATATAATTATGTATAACCTATATATATTTTCATATAAATAATAATTATAATTTATTTGTTATTAATATTAATGATATTTCAAAAAATATGTTGAAAAAAAGAAAGATAATATATGAATATGGAGGTATGTTTATTTATTATTAATAATTAGAAATTTAAAATATTTTTTCATTTGCTAATAACTTCTAAGTATTAAATAGTTAATAATAATTATCTATTTCATAGTTTATATTGATTTTACCATACCATTTTCCAATATTTTATAATTGACTTTATTGTATAATATTAAAAATCTACTTTTATCTATAACAGCTTTATGATATTATTAATGTTTATTAACACCAATTTTAATATATAATAAAAAAATAAAATGATAAGAAAATTATTATTTTTAATTGCAACAAATCTATTGAAATTTCAATTTAATATCAAAGTATTCAATAAATAAATTTCATTTTTAATGTATTTATGGAAAAGAGAAACCATAACATGCAATAAATATAGACTTATTCATCACTCAATACATAATATGGATTTTGGTATTATACATTAAGAATAAATTTGTATAAACACTAAGATAATACTGTTTTTAATTAATTATGCTTTAGAATTTAATATTATATAAGTGATTGATTGATATAACTTATTAAGAATATATCATTTTCATTTAAAATGACTTTTAATAAACCTTATATAAAATGAAAAAAATATCTACACAATAAAATTTAGATATATATCATTCTCAATTAATATATTTTTAATAAAATATATTTATTATTAAAAATATACATAAAATGGTTAAATAGATCAAATAAAATGCAAACTTGATAAATGTATTAAATAAAATATGTCCAAATTATGATCGTAAATAAGAGGCATGTTCATAATATGTGTCAATGTATTATACATGCTTTTGTAGTTTTAAATCAATAACATTTAAATGAGGAGTCATCTTTCAAAGTAGTTATTAGAAAATGTATTTACAATGTTGAAATATCACATGTAATTTTTAATATATAGATTATAATTAAAATTAAATGATCAATAAATTTGAACAATTAAAAATATTTAATTGAAATAATTCATCTTAATTAAAATATGATATAATTTAATTAACAATCAACATTTTATGTTATACAACTGTATTACACTTCAATTCTTAAATTTATGGCATACAACTATCTTATATATTAATTCTTAAATAAATGTCATATCATTTCAGAATTTAATTTCTAGGTAAAATATAAGTTACTTTTTATTTTCATCACAATTCCCTTTTATTTTGAGGCTTCAAAATTAGACACATATTTTATTACCCACTAGACCTAGTGGTTTTGATTTTAAGATTTCATGCTTTCAATCATGACACAACATGGATACTCTGAAAGCTCGAAGGCTTATAGAATATAATTCCCATGATTCAAGAAGATTGACATGAGGAGGGATGTAACATTTGATGAAAACTCAGCTTACAACAAATCCAGAAAGAGACATGCTGAAGAAACTGAAGTACCCAAAATTCATGACACAAACATGAACAAAGAAATTCAAGAAGAAGATCGAGAATTAGAAGAACCTCAAGAATATGTAGATCCACCTCACGAGAAGAATCCTCACAAGAGGAAACCTTCTTGGGTACAAGAAGCTATCCAAGGTACAGAAAGATATGGGGCTTCAGAAGAAAATCACAGAGAAAGGAAAAGAACCAGGTCATGCTCTCGTTATGTAGCCTTATTATGTGACTTCAGCGATAAAGAACCTTCCAACTATGAAGAAGCATCATAAAGAAAAGAATGGAAGGATTCTATGATTGAAGAGTACTAATCAATCATGAAGAACGGTTTTTGGGATGTTATTCCAAGACCAGAAGGGAAGTTTGTTGTAACTTCCAAATGGATCTACAAGATAAAGCGTGCTGCAAATGGCAGCATAGAAAAATATAAAGAAAGATTTTTGGCTCGTGGCTTCTCCGAGAAAGAAGGAATAGATTATGAAGAAACTTTTGTACTTGTAGCCAAATACACTTCCATCAAATCAGTACTTGCTATGGCTGCAGTAATGAAATTGAAGATACACCAGATGGATGTCAAGACTGCTTTCTTGAATGGTGTAGTGGAAGAGGAAGTGTATGTGGAGTAGCCACTAGGTTTTGAGACACATGACACGGAGACTAATGTGTGTAAACTGAAGAAATCCCTGTACGGCTTGAAACAGGAACCCAGGACATGGTATGGCAGAATAGATAGCTTCCTATCCAGTTTGGGCTTTACCAAGAGTAAAGAAGATCCCAACCTTTACTACAAGGTTGAAGATGGTAACCTAGTGATACTCCTACTATATGTAGATGATAGGTTTGTAACAGGTATGTATGGGTTCATTGCTGATATGAAGAGAAAGCTTGCTGTTGAGTTCGAAATGAAGGACTTGAGTATGATGCACTATTTTCTAGGCGTGGAGGTGTGGAAAAATGCAGATGGAATTTCCTTGGGACAAGAGAAGTATGCGGTAGAGATCCTGAAGAGATTTGGGATGATGGATTGCAAATCCATGACCACACCTATGGCATCGAACCTGAAGCTATTGAGTGATGCTTCATCAGAAGCAGTTGATGCCACAATGTATCGTTAGATGATTGGGTGCTTGATGTACCTGACGAATATGAGACTGGATAATTTGTTTGGTGTGAACACCTTTAGCCAATTCCTAACATATCCGAGACATGTTCACTTGATTGTTGCAAAGCATATTCTGAGGTATCTGAAGGGTACAGTTGATTATGCGATCAAATATGAGGCGAATCATAAGATTAACCTCGAAGGTTATGTTGATTCAGATTGGGAAGGCAGTGCCATTGATAGAAAGAGCACTTCAGGATGTTGCTTCAGTATGGGATCGGGTGCGATCTCCTGGTTTAACGCAAAGAAATCCTATGTGGCACTGAGTATAGTCAAAGTAGAGTATGTTGCAGCTTGCTCGGTTAGTTGTGAGGCATTATGGCTGAGGAAGCTATTGTCTGATTTATTTGATCTCCACTTGGATACAGCTTGTATATATTGCAACAGCTAGAGTTGTGTGAAGTTGTCTAAGAACCCGATGTTCTATGACAAGTCGAAGCATATCGAGATCAAATATCACTATATCAGGAATATGGTGTAGAGAGGAGCAGTGAAGCTCTAGTATGTTGTGATAGACGAACAGATAGATGATGTGTTGACTAAGCCATTGGCCAGAGTGAAGTTTGAATACTTCAGGGAGAAACTTGGTGTTCTCCAGATCGAGGTTCCTTCCAAGGGGAAGTGATGATTCCATGAGCCATTATGACATGGTGAGAGGATTAGTTCCTTCCATGGTTAGATGTAAGGGTTGAGCCATTCTGTCATTGTGAGAGGATTGGTTCCTTCCATGGCAGATGTGAGCGTTGAGCCATTCTAAGGCGACTATGAGATGTGTTCCCACATGATCAGATATAAGCACTGAATGCCATTCTCTAGGATAATGGAGGTACCTAGTGAGTTACCAAAGAATAATCAGTCTAGGGATGAGAGCCATTCTGATGTTGTGTGTTCTCACATGGTCGAATGTAAGTGTAGAGCCATTCTGGTGCGACGTGTTTACACATGGTCAGATGTAAGTGAAGAGCCATTCTAGCACGATGTGTTTACACATGGTCAGATCTAAGTATATATCCTTTCCGACAAGATGATGTCGAATGTGAGTGCTGGGCCTTTCTGACATGGGTTTTCGATGTGTTCCTCCCATGGTCAGATGTGAGTGTTGGGCGTGCCTTTCTGACATGGTTCTTGGATGTGTTCCTCCCATGGTCAAATGTAAGTGTTGGGCAAGCCTTTCTAACATGGTTCATTCCATGGTCAGATATAAGTGTTGAAGACGATAAATACCTACATGAAGGATAGGCCTACAACCAGCATGAAAAAGGGCTCGCTCTATAGAACTTCCTATGACGATAAGAATCAAGAGATAGCACCAATGATGATGACCCAGAGATGATCTAGATCGAGTGATGATCCAGCAGTGATGATCCAGATCTAGTGGTGATGATCCAAATCGAGTGATGATCGAGATCCATATGAAGATGATGAGAACTCGATGATAATCCAGATGATACAGAAAAGAAGACTTGTGCTGATAAATTGTGTCAAGAGAATACCTGCCTATTTAGGAGGGAGTGTGGATGTATTTGTAAATTCGAAATGTATTCACTTGTATATCTTATGTATTATACCCTGATGTTTATTACCGGAAGTGTCTATAATCTACTTGAGTCATGTCATGCCTCGATGTTCCTATCGAGAGATTCAATAATGTAAACAAGTCATGTAAAGTCATTGTGGGAAACCCTCCTATTGATCAAGGGTTAAAGTCCTCGCCGTTATGGGGCCCTAGGGTTATTAGAATCTCCTAGATAAGTTGGCCCTACTGAGTTATTTTCAAGTCAAGAATTAGTATAAATAGAGAGGGAGATTATCTATTTATCATACATTCACTCACACTGAGTTGTAGCACATAACTGAAAGAGAAGAAGTTGTTGGGACAAGCGAGAGAGAGGCCACTGCTGTCGGGAGATCATCTTACTATTTTTGGGGTTTTGCTTTTGGTGCTAATTCTATCTCTGAGGAAGTTGCGAGGTTTTATCCTTTATGGTTTCCCCAAGGAAAAACTTTGTGTTCATTGTCTCTTATGTTTGATTGTTGTGCTTGTTATTCTCTTAGTTAAATATCCTAAGATAATGCTAGCTTAAATGATAAAAATCTAACACACTCAAATGTCCAAATCACATTCATATTAATAAACCCTCATTACATTATACAACCTAGGATCAAATCTTGTAGGGTCTTATTAATTTTTATAAGCCACGATTTACTACTTACCTATAGGCTATAATCAAACTTAAAATCATTACACAGAGGTCGTAAGACCCTTTAAAAATTACACACACCATAATCCATGGCTTTGGCCTTCTGTTTATAAAAATCAACAGTTATACAATAATATAAACCATATTACAAAATAACCAACAGTCCGTAATACATATTCATTTACACATTATAAATACCCATTGTACGGTCTCGGTCCATCTCGTCATCGCAACTACAATAGAGAGTGCTCATGCCATCCACGGCATGGACCCAAGCCATATGCTGTCACCATTTACATTCCTGCATCTAAAGCACATAATGGAAGCGAATCTACACAGACTAAGCATAGTAACCATCGAATGAAGACTATCATTAAAATAAACATCAATGCAACATAAATTTATATAAACATAGTATTATTATAAGCCATCACCAAGTTTACACAGTCGCTACCATCGACCCTTGTACCATTGCAAACAATGGTGCTGCCATTGTTTACAAATTAACCAAACATTAAATAAAAAGCATAATCTCTTCATAAAATTACCCTGGTGTCATTGATACAAAGACTTCCTTAAATAAAACCCTCTACATCTAATAAGTTCAGGCACAAAGAAAAAAATGAAACCCAAATATTGAAACCCCAATGCAGTAGCATTTCCACACATCATGCCTCTAGGTAACAGTGGAACCCCAAAACCCAAACGCATCCAACAATTACTAGAGATAGGAAAACCCAACCCACAATGAGAGTGACACCCAGTCACAACCACGATACCCAAAGAGGAATCGGTAATAACATGCATAGTGGGCTTACCCAAGGAGGATGGAATTGCCATGATTCACCCACAAGATTCGAGCACTCCTTGTTCACCTCTGTAACCCTCCCACAATAAAATCAAAGTTGTCAAATGTCTGAATGTATTACAGTTCCAAAACAATAATGATGCAAATGAAAACTGAAACCAACCATGGGTTTTTTACCTCTCTGTTAAACCAACAAAGTTGTTCTCCTTTCCCCAAGTGAGAGCCGAGAGAAAAAACAAAGTAATGTGAAATGCCAACCCAATGCTTAGGCCAAACCCTAATATTTCCTACCACTTCTCCTAGGACACATTAAAAGCGTCACCGTGGCCTCCATTAGTGCACACTAGCCCAAGTTTCATATAGTCCATGATTATCATTTAAATTCACCACCCCAATTTTAATAGAAGGCATACGCTATCACATAGATTGTACACTATAGGCTATAAGCCTTAGGTCTATGCTCATCGACTTCCTTAGGATTTAAGCCTAAGACCATGGCATATGAAATATGCCATGGTATGTTGTTAAGTATAAAGCCAAGAGTTGTTTTAAATAATAACATTACAAACCTGCCAACCATGTAATATGTATATGTTATTGTTTTTGGTAAAATAAACATAAATACAAATAAGCTAGGATATGAACAGTCGAAAATAATTACACCATGAATAGTAAGTGTCACTTAGATAACAAGTTCATGTCATGCAAATAATAGGTATGGTAGTGACCTTGTCACTAACACAAGTATGTAAGGAGAAATAATAAACAACCTGTAAATGTCACTAGCTGCAACTACAAGTACTAGTGATCAAACATTCATCCCTCAGTAACAAGTATTCCATTGATAAGTATACCTATAAGTAATAGAATAAAAATGCATTAGTTCAAATAGAACTAAGTAAGACATATGTGTCAAGTAGAGACCGTTACCTCTTAGGTAGTTACATGGGAGAACGAATCCCTCCACTCCACCCCATTTTATCCATTAACCAAGATAAGTCAGCTACATGCTTAGGGTAATAAACATATGTGAAAAAACAATGAAGTACTTAATGAAAGTAACTAACATACATAACAATGCGTAACCATAAGAATAACATAGTAATAACATTACGACACCATAATTAAACACAATAAACATAAAATAATCATAAATGAAGTAAGGAAGTAGGACGTAAGAACAACTTACGACAAATCAATAGTACACGACACTTTCCGCAAGTTCAACAATGGTCAGAACAGGTGGTGTTTAACTAGCCTAATAAATTTTTTTCGATTTTTTTGGGACATTACATAGACTAGTATTTATAAAACTACATAACAACAAATCCATGAGTAAATACCATGGGTCACAAAATACTATAGACTATAAATGGTCAAACACCTACCTACCTAACTAATCCCGATATCTTGAATCCAATGGAGTCGACCGTTCATTGATCCGAGCAATGGTTGGGAGGCGGAAGGTGGGAGGCAAAAAATGGGAAAAAGGTTAAGGAAAAAAGTTGTTTTTCTGATTCCCAAGTTTCACAAAAGGAAGCTAAAAGGGCTGAAGGCGGAAGACTAGCCCAAATTTTTTTGTGAGAAGACCTTTAGCAATCTTAAATCACTACTGGGGATTGCTGATCATAAATCCAAGTGACCCCCTTGACATTACTACTCTGAACATAACGTATTCCATATTGCGTTAAAGCCCATGTGGTCGCAATTTACCGTGCAATATAAGACTCACTAAATTTTTCATTCAAATATCACCTATCTCATTTAAAGTTGTTGTTGTAATTGGCTAGGACATCGTACTAAATTTAACTAATAGCAAAACAAAGATCTATCTCTCTACGAAATTCAAAACAAATGAAAAAAGCATATTGGTTTGAGTATATTACATAAATGAAAAAGTACATGTTTATTTCTATTATTTTCTATTTACTTTTATTATATTTTCCCACACTTTCGAACTTAGTGATGGAGTGATGGTTATAAATGGAGATGTCTAGAAATTCCAAGATTTGTATAGGACGGTCATTTCTTTTCTTGGAATCAAGGGTTTTTTATTTCTCAAAATCAGAATGCAATTATGTTTTAATCTTAATTTTGATTGTAAAAATGGATTCAACGTCCTTAAAATCAGGTGTAACATCCAAAATACTAAACTTAACAACTGTAACCTAGATTTTTTAAAATTCCAATAAAATTTGATCAAAATCATGCTTGAAAAATCAGCCTATTCCTATCCACATTGTAAAATCATAAAATTTTACTTCACTAAAGTGTAAGTAATGAGCATAAACGTACACAAGCCAATTTTGTGCAATATTGTTGTGTGGTTGGAAGTAGAGGAAATAAAATTTAAATTGGTTATCCACATCCAAATGAGGTCTACGCACAGTACAACAAGAGTACAAGAACCCTACATTTAGAAGCACATTCACCAAGGAAAGAGTCTATTAGAAAGAAGTGATAGGTCATTTATCAAATAATGCTCGATGCCCATAATTTCCTGGAAAGAAACCCCAAGGAAATATTTGTAATGCGTTTTGAAGTGGTAATTACGTGCAAAGAAGCCTGCACTCGAGGACCAACGAAAAACATTGATGACCTAGGCTCAGTATTCGTTGATCCAACATGTAGGCAAACCTTCCAAGTCGAACCTTCCGAAAAGAAGGACTTAATATTTTTTACAGAGCTAATAATAACCAATTATTATATGCTAAGTTCATTTGATATGAAGTGATATATATTTTTACAGAGTTAATAATAACCAATTATTATATGCTAACTTATTGGCGTTCAATTGATAAGAAGTGATATGTTAATTAAAGGTTAAGATTTCAAATAACATTGGGCTTTATCAGTGTCCCATGTTTTTGTAGGGTGTGTAGGGCATCAAAAGATATAGTACCACCTAAGTCTCCAGTTATTGATTCTTTTAGCAAAAAAAAACCAACCAGAAAAATAAAAAAAAATACCAACCATTAAACCTGGATATCAGAGACAGTGAAACGATCTCTAAGTGTATGTGGCAAGCATAGATGATTATGAGCATTAAGGAGAAATCGGACAAAGCATTCCCAGGGAGGAATTCAAGGAAAGAATAATCCATAAACAACGTAGTGCAATAAGATTATTCTTCTTGAATTTATGTGTGTCTAAATATCAACTTTTGCTTACAAAGCATTGTTGAAACTTAAGTGAAACAAAAAAACTTTTGGCAAGATATGAGTAAACTATTCACCGATTAACTCTGTGTCTTCTATACGCTGTGTGTTTGCAAATTAATTAAACAAATCAATAAGCGAGTAAGATTGCCTATATATTCGGCCGGACGATCTGTTTCTCTATGGTCTCTCTAATCGGCTTTGGGAAGACATGGGGTATATCTGACTAGACATGTAGATTAATTCCAACCAACAAAAAACAAAAATTATGGATGCGCACCGTCACACTTACAAAAATATGGATCGATCGGCAACTTTGTTCTCTTTGCATTTTCAAATAGCACTGTCGATAAACAGTTGACGTGGACTACTCACAATATTAATAATTATAGACAGCTTTCACAGGCTGGATTCAATTGTCATCACACTATTTTAGCATTAGTGTTTCTTCGAATCCATTGTCATCATCGAGAATGTGAGGACGAATGATCATATCTCACTGGAAAAGTTTGATTCATGCATACCTGGTAGAATATTTTAAAATGTAGAACCCAAATTAAGTTATTTTATTATTGCATACAACATCACAAGCATAAGTATGTTAACGGACAAGGGACAGGTATTGAAAAGGATATTCTAGATTAATTTCGTCACTTAAATATTATGGGGATAAAACTATTTATTGGCAAGGGTTTTATAATTTACTTTAATGTTCACTGTTTTTGTGAGTGAATATAAATCTTGTTAATATTTTGAGTCTATATTTTCGACCATCAGAAAAAAAAGAAGTTAAAAGTTTATTGCAGACACTTTACATAGTGTAAAATAAGAATATGTTGAGCATTATATAAGAAAAAAATCTTATTATATAATTAATTAGAAATTTTAATTTTCTAATAAATTTTTATGTAAAATATTGATTTAATTATTATAATATAAAATCATTTAAATATAAAAAATTACTTATTAAATTTTATTTATTTATTATAGAACTTATTATATTCAAAATATTGATTTAATTATTATAATATAAAATAAGGAAAATATAAAAGTTATCTCCCTCCCTCTCAATATTGTCAGTGATTCAAGTTTTTTCTACCACATTGTGGCAATTGCTCGGCTCCAAACTTAGTGGATTCCCACTGTCTTGAGAGATCCAATCTGAGGTGGTTAATTTTAGTATAGTGCATACCTTCATAATGTATTGTGGTAAACATGAGCACTAAGGCAATTATACCAGTTGTGGTAAACATGAGCACTAAGGCAATTATACCAATTGCTTGTGATAAAGATACCAATTATTAGGTATAAACAAAAAAAAATTCTATGTAAAACAATTTTTAGTGATGCAGTAAAATATTGTTAAAATAAAAATAATATAGAATATTAATAATAAAAAAGAAATATAATTATGTATAACCTAAAAAAAAATAATTTTCTATAAATATAACCTATAGAAATATATCAATTAATAAATATAATTTATTAAAAATATATATTTAAAAAAAAATAATTGAATTTATTTCGTATTAATCTTAACATATAAAAAAATTTGTTGAAAAAAGAAAGATAATATATGAATATGGACTTGTGTTTATTTATTATTATTAATTATAAATTTAAAATATTTTTTCATTCGTTAATAATTTATAATTATTAAATAGTTAATAATGAATGTTTGTTTCAAACTTTTTTTTTCCTTGAATATTTTATATTGATTTTGTAGTATAATATTGAAAAATATATTTTAAATATAATAGCTATTATTCTAATAATCATGCTGATATTACTAATGTTTATCAACAACAATTTTAATATATGATAATAAATATAATAATAAATATTTTTAAGATAAAGAAATTGCATTTTTTAAATGCAACAAATTTATTAAAATTTCAATTTAATATCAAAGTATTTAATAAATAAATTTCATTTTTAATGTATTCATGGAAAACGGAAACCATAAAGTGCGATAAATAGAGACTTATTGTCACCCATTAATATGGATTTTGGTATTATACATTAAAAATGAATTCGTATAAACACTAACGTGTAATCCATGTTGTAGAGAAATATTGTCTTCAATTAATTGCGATTTAGAATTTAATATTATATAATTGATTGATTGACATGTGCAATAAATAGAGACTTATTGTCACCCATTAAAATGGATTTTGGTATTATAAATTAAAAATGAATTTGTATAAACACTAATGTGTAATCCATATTTTAGAGAAATATTGTCTTCAATTAATTATGATTTAGAATTTAATATTATATAATTGATTGATTGACATAACTTATTAGGAATATAACATTTTCATATAATAATAACTTTTAATAAAACTTATATAAAATCGAAAAACTATATACAAAATAAAATTTAGCCTATATATCATTTTCAATTAATATATTTTTAATAAAATATATTTATTATTAAAAATATGTAAAAAGAAATTGAGTAAATCCAATAAAATGTAAGCTTAACCAATAGATTAATAAAATATGTCCAACTTAAAATCTAAATGTTTGTCAAATTTTGAATAAATAAAAAGTATGCTCATAATATGTAACAATGTATTATACATGTTTTTAGAGCCTTAGATCAATAAAATTTAAATGAGGAGTCATCTTTTAAAGTAAGTATTAAAATATCAACGAATTTATTTCATAAGAAAAATATTTTTTTATATTTTTAATATTTTTAAATTATATAACTATTTCTCGAATTAAGAAATTGTATTTACAATGTTGAAATAGCATAGTAAATGATTTTAATGTAATCTTTAATATATAGATTACAATGAAAATTAAATAATCAATAATTTTAAACAATTAAAAATATTTGAATGAATAATTTATCTTAATAAAAATACTATGTAATTTAAATCACAATCCACAATTTATGGTATATAACTCTATCACATTTCAATTCTTAAATTTATGACATACAACTATCTTACATCTCAATTCTTAAATTTATGACATACAACTCTCTTACATATCAAATCTTAAATAAATGTCATATCATATCATTTTCATAATTTGATTTTTAGGTAGAACATAAGTCACACATTAGTTACCTTTTATTTTCATCAAAATTACCTTTTATTTAGAGTCTACAAAATTAGCTAACTAAAACACATATTTTATTGCTTAAGAGACTTAGTTTTTTTCATTTTCAGATTTCATGCATTCAATTATGGAATCAAATGATAAATCTAGTGAGTTAACTATTTAACCTCGCTTCATTAGTATTCACAAATCAATATCACACTAATCCAATTGTTAAAAAAAAAGCATGACACTCAAAACTTATTATACTCAAAATGAGAAATAGTTGAATTTTAAATAGAAACCTTTCACTTACATTGTAACTGAAATGATGTTTTCTATAGAGGTCAACACATAATAGTTGATAATAAAAAGGAGTCGAACTTAGAGATTAAAATCATTGGTATGGGAGTCCAGCTCCATGGCTCCTTGGAGGAGGTGGAGCCTCTCCACTATTTTTTCAAACGTAAATATAAACTTCAAAAGTCTTGAATACTACCTCCAAAAAATGGATAATCGATAGCTTGCACTAGAATTTTAAATCCAAAAAGCGCATGTAGGCGAGGTGGAGATTAAGCACAATGCAATCCCCCACCTTACAAATAGCGTGGAAGTACTATTTTACTTTCATAATAAATGCATCAAGTTGGTAGGAGGGCAAGGTATGCTGAACCCACCACCCTATAGTACGTTTGTAAAATTTGCCAAGTGCATGTCTCGATTGTTAGGAATGATTGTCATCACGACCTTACCATTGAAGCAATATGTGCGTATTATTTATTCGTACATAAAAGTGTTAAGTTATAATGGGTTCATGTGCTTGGATTTAAAATATAATATATGTATACATTATTGTTTGGTTTCTCACATGTTTAATATAAAACATGTTCATGTTTTATAGTTGTATATAATTCAAATCATGTATTATGTATTATTCTAAGTTGTGTGAGAGAGACCAAGTCATTATTATACTATGATAAGTATTTACTAAGAAATAATAAGTTTAGATTGAAATCTTAGGCTTGCGCACAAAGAGATATTAGAGAAGAGGTTTGCACTTCAGGAGATTTGATCCCCCTTGGTGCTTGACAGAGCCTAGGATTTGGATCTAGGTGGGTCCGAGTCGTGGGTGGTGACACAAAATTGGAGTTTGATCAGCATTGAAAGTAACATGTTAAGTTGAATTGGTGTGGTCATATCAATTCAAATTATGGGTTGGCTTCACAAGCAACAAAGGTGTTAGATCCAAGGCATGGAAAAGAAACATGAAGTGCAAGTATACAAATTTGATTGCCAACAAATTAGAGGATGTTGTTTCTAAGTACTCTCACAATAGTACGAGATCAATTAATAAACGACCTATTTGAGCAAAGAGAGGTCTCGTTTTGGCTTCTAGTGTGTTTTTTAGGTCATTTCAATGCAACATGAATTTAATGATCTGAAGAGAGAGAGAGAGAGAGAGAGAGAGAGAGAGAGAGAGAGAGGCAACGAAAGACTAAGAGAGAGTAATATAGTGGTGGAAATGCGAGGAGGGAGGGAGGGATATAGAGGGAAAATGATGAGAGAGAAAGCGATAATGAGGGAGCAAGGTCTCATTTTTTTTATAACATATTCAACAAATATCGTGCACTATTTGTAATTGAGATTGTGCAAGTGTTTTGTAAGTACAAAACACTCCTTGGTTTTGTAACTAAAAAGTGTGCATCAGTTTTGTAACTACAAATTGCGTGCACATGTTAATTGACCCATAGGGCTCAGGCCACTCCAAACCTAGAGCTAACGAATGTGAACATGTTTTGTTCTCTCAAATCAATTGTGGCTTATTAAAAACTACAATTTCATCTAAAAGTTCCATCAATATTGTGCGAGTGCCCTAAAGTGTTGAATGTAACTTCATTTAGTCTAGTATTACATTGTGCAAGAATAAAGTGACAAGATTCTAGTGCTTTACCAGTTTCTCAAGTTTAACATTTGTCTTTTTTTGAGGTCAACAATTATACACATCATATCCATGTTGGAAGAATGCAGGGCTGACATATCAAAAGTGAGAAGATAAAAATGGGAAGAACCAAGTTTAGATAGGCATGAATACCTACCACATTGATTATTTTTTAAAACATATAAATATTTTATACCAAAGGGGATGCCACGTATGACCTTTCATATACCAAAATACATATCTATTCTTATTTGTAACTGAAAACATATTTACAAAAAAATTAACCCAACAAATTATATTTTCAACAAAAATATAAAGAACAAAAACTCATTACACATTTATTTCTTTCTAATATAGTTTTTGCAGCTCTACATTTAACAAATTTTATCAATGATGCACAATAGTGACACTTATATAGATTATGTAATTTTACATTTATCATAGTTTTCCTAAGGAAATAATTAAAATGACTACAAGTACACATTTTCTTCTTTATGAGAAACTCTTTATACAACTCAACATTTACCATATTGATCAATAAAATACTTATAATAAATTGCATGCTTTTTCTTTTGTGATTTTTTTTGACACTTTTAATGAAAATTGACATTTACCATATTTGGCCAATGAAATAAATAAATATGTTAACATCACAACACAACATTTGGACTAAATTATTGTGATGAGACCCTTCATTTGGCTTCTGATGCTAGATAAAGAAGTGAAAACTATATAACCTCTCCACATTGTAGCATTGTAGACTATTGCAGCATTATAGACTAATGGATCTCAAACAGGATGAGATTTAATGGTCCATAGTGTATGCTATTGCTATTTAATGTTGGACATTATTATGGGAAATTGAGTTTCAAACAGGTTGAGATTCAATAGACCACAGTCTTATTGCTATTGCCAATTTGTTGTACAACTCCAAGAGCACCATTGATGAGTCTTGCATCACTCCATTTCTAGGAATCTATGATTAGATCTCTCTCTTAGACATTGCACTCACATTGGACATGTACTTGAACTACGTACTTGTATTCCAACATGTGACTCATGGAAGACATGACATAGTTGGACATATGCTAATTGATCTATTCATTCATGAAATTTTCGATGTTTAGTATACATTTCTTTAGATGGTACCGATATATTATCGTCAATTTCAATCTCCTTATCTTGGACCATATTAGTAATTGGAATTGCTTGAAATTGGACCATGTCATCAACATGCTTCTGTCTTACCATTACACGTTGAGCATCTCCCATAGTTTGTTCTATGATTATATTGGTTGAATATTGTCTTTGTTGTTCTACATTTTGATTTCTTTGTTGTTCTACAAATTGATTTCATTGTTCTTCCAATTGTTTCATCATTCTGTCTTGATATCCTCTTTGTTAGTGAACATTTTTTTTTCTTTGTTCTTCTCGTTCTTCTACTGTCAATCCGTTTAACTCTATTTTTCGATATTCTTTTTGTCAATCTGCATTTTGTTTTCTCCGTTCTTGTCATTCTTATGCTATCATTTTGTCCAATTTTCTTTGTGGATATTCTTTTTGTTGTTCTTCTTTTCGTTTCAATTCTTATTCCCATTCTTTTGTTGTCATTTCATTAGATTTTCTTCCTTGATATCATTTCTAACATTGGGTGTTCTGTATTTTTTATTCTTATCTTGTTTGTCTCATATCATCTTCTACATCCACATCTTCCATTTCTAGTTTAGACACTATTTAAAAAATGTCAAAAATTAACGTATACACTGAAATTTATGAATCCATGAAATCCACACTAAAATTTATGCATGCATGAAATCTGCATTGAAATCAATGCCTCCAAGGAATAACATGTACACTAGAAATTATGCAGTGATAAAACACCATACACTGAAATTGACTAAATTCTAAAACACCATACACTGAAATCTATTCAAGTATAAAATTCAATATATTTTCAAAATCCAATGTATTTTCTAAAAATTTCAGTGATCTAGGAGGATCATACCTTGGAACTCACACTCATTATCACAATACCCTTACCACTATACCTCAAGTATTTCTTATTATACATTGTAAAGAACTTATATATAAACTTCAATAATATGTTTATTTATATAAATATAAAACTTACTTTATATTTTAATTTATATTTAAATTTAAATATAAATTTAGTATAAATATAAAATTATATTTTATTTTAAATTTTAATTTTAATTGTATTTTCATTGTCTCATAATTTAAAAACCCTTATTTAAAACCTTGCAATACTATTCTAAACGTGAACATTAAATTGTTTCAAACATAGAGATTAGATACATTTTAATACTATCCTAAATATAACTTCAAGTGAGGATCTATGATAATGTTAATATTTTTCTCAACTATTGCATAAATTAAAATACATTAGTATTCAAAACATCTCCCCATACATTATTTTAAAACCATGTGCAAGGCCTCCTAAACAACCCATGGTTTTATTGTACATGGTTTAGGAGGGACTTGCAAATGGTTTTAAAACCATGTGCAAGGCATCCTAAACAAACCATGTTTTTACTGTAGATGGTTTAGGAGGGCCTTTCTTTGTGCAAGGCCTCCTAAATAGCTCATGGTTTTATTGTATATTGTTTAAGAGGCATTTCACATGAATTTAAAACCAAGGGTTGTTTAGGAGGTCTTGCACATGGTTTTAAAACCATGTGCGAGGCCAACATTTTTGGGGGGATAATTAATTTTTTTATTTATTGTTATTTTGTTAGGTAGGAACACTACAACATCTCCCCCATCTTATGTTGTCTTTTTTACCAACATTTATTTCGACGAATAATTAAAATTTTAATTTTTTATTATTTTGTTAGTAAGAAACGTTACGCTACAAACCTTACAAGATCTACCTCATATTAGATTTTTTGTTTTCCAACATTTCTTTTGGTGGATAATTAAAATTTTTATTTTTTACTATTTTGTTAGTAACAAACGTTACAAGATCTCCCTCATATTAGGTTGTTTTTTTTCCGACATTTATTTTGCAATATAATTAATTTTTTTATTATTTATTATTATGTTAGTAACAAATGTAACATGACAAAAACTACAAGATCTCCCTCATATTAGTTTTTTTTTTGCCCTTATTTATTTTTGGCGGATAATTAGAATTTTTACTTTTTATTATTTTGTAAGTAACAAGCATTACTAGACAAATGTTAGAAGATCTCCCTCATACTAGGTTGTAGAGCACCTCTTGGTGCAATAAGGACTTTAAATTTGAATACCTAATGTCTCAGGAAACTCATATAACAACAATTTTAATAATGGAGGTTAAGAGATTATCAAAATTGAGACGATGTCGCCACAAATATAATTATTAGACTGTGTCAATAAATTTGGAAGATAAAATATATCATCAAAATAACACTCTATGTGATGGGTATTATAGCATATTAAACAAATATGATGATTAAAAAAAAACGATTGAATATTTTGGGTTGTTATAAATTACATCAGAGAAGAGTTACAACACTTTGCGGCCATTGGGAAAATTAAAACTAATGAGTATTTTTCTTCTTTTCGCATCACATTACAAGATAAAAAGCTAAATTACATTACAAAGAAAAACACAATGTAATGTCCCTTAAATCCGTAAATAAATTAAAAAAATGTATGGTCAATAAAACTTTTAGGATCTAAGTTTCATGTAAAATTAACTTCAGCATTGTGTAAACTTGCTAGGAAAAGTACTTGTATTCATGTTTTTTATTTCTCTCATAGACATGGTGTTCTATTTTTTTCGGTGATGTTTATGTCATTTATTTGTTTAATGACGTTTCTTGTATATTTATGTCATTTCTTTTTTTAATGATATCTCTGGTGTGATTCAGAGTTTGCTTACTTCCTACTTGTTTATGATGGATGTTTAACACGTAACCTAGTCTTGTTTAAGCTAACAAGTCGTGGCTAGCTTACCTCTGCTTCTAAAGGGAAAAATGGTTGTTGTATTTAAAAATGACTCATCGAAAAATGTATGAAGGTTTCTTGTGAACCTGGGATTACTTAATTTGTTATGAACTAATACATGAAAACTTCTTTGCTTGCAGGTACTACGACCAAACTTAAGTTCTAACCTTTGAAACTAAGGAGATGTATTCCTAGAGGAAAACCTACTTTCTCTAAGGAGAAATCTAACTATCCTATAGGAAGTGGGTATTAGATAAAAGTATTAGTGGAGGTGGTTGAAGTTTTAATGAAGGTCATGTGAAGGCCTCGTGGTCACCTTCCACGATGGCTCCAACATAAGTTTCCTTACCCTAAATTTTGAAACATTCTTTTGCATTGCAAAATGTGAGGGAAATGAGCTCACTGGTTGGGTTTTCGTTGGAAGAAACGTGGATTCTAGATTTACAGATATGCCATCGTTGCTCAGGTATATGCCTCATCCATGTGGATTTCTTTAACTCTATTTTCTTTTTTATTTTATCTGAAGCATACTCTGATATCTAGACTGGTTTCGTGGAAAATGCAACATTTTAAATAGGGTTGCAATAGGGGGAAAAGGAAGGCCCTCACGCGAACTTGGTAAGGCCAAGTTCAAGTTCCTTTGCCTCTAGTCAGTTGTTCTGAGTTTCGAAAGGGGAATTTGGGGACACATTTTTTGTGGTTTTCATGGCTTACCAAACAGAACGATGTTCTAGGAATTATGTAGGGTTTAGTGTTTATGAAAAATGGGGCTCATAAATTTTGAGGGGTTTAATGTTTATGATCCCGTTTATGCGTTCGATGAAACTATAATTTAATTTTGACTCTGGGTGAATACTATTGAACCTAGCTAAACCTATTATGGAATTACAAAGTTGTATAATCATTCTATTTTATGTGCTCCATAATTTTTTTAATGTTTTTTAGTTGGATGAATGAGGATGTAAATCATGGGTTTTAATCTCTGTGTTTTGAATTTTTAAATGTATTATGTACATTCCCATATCTAAATGTTATTGGCGTGAAATGATTGGTGCTTTGAAATTATTTCTCTACTCATTTAGAAGAATATATGGAAAAAGTGTTCTTAACGATGAGCAATGAAATTTATTTGAGGGTGGAGACACTCTGAGTTAGTAGTGCCATTTCCAGCAATGGTATGGTGGGTAAATTTGTTAGTAATTTTTGTTGGAGTGGAAGACATTTTGTTTGTTTCTCTTCTATACAGAAGCATGTGTAAAGCCCTTACTTTGTTCTCTTATTTAATTGTTAATGTTGTGTTAAAGCATTGTATTGGAAATGCTTGAAGCATGGCCAACGCTGGAATTTCTTATGGAATTTGATGGTTGGTTGGATATCGTGATACCCTCATTAAATTGTCTGAAATGGTTATGTATTTTTATTTAATTCTTTTAAAACTTTAAACAAGCTTCCATCCAACGCTATGCATAGTTGATGGAGTTAAACTCGTAATTCTCAAAATGTTTAATGGAGTATATTTGGCACTCTAAGGGTTTTGACCTATCATGAAAAGACCTATAGTTCTTATTTATGTTGAAATTTGTCATGTAAGCTTTTTTTTTAATCTAATTTTATAGCATTGCATGATTTTTTGTACAAGTGTTAAGTGTATAATCTAGATTTGATATACAGAGCTCTAGCACGAGCTTTCTCTGCTGTAGTGATCTTCTCTTGGAAGAGACTCTGTCCTATTTTAAATGGTTAAATAATTTATTGATTTAGAGTGGTTATTATGTTCTAATATCTATGATATCTATGTGTGAGGGCTCTGTGTGAATACAACCCAGTTCATGATGTTTTGGAAATTGTTTGTCATATTCTTTTTAAGGGCTAAATCCTAGATTCTATTCTAAACACTAAGACATTTTTAAAAGATTTGGAAATAAATTTCCACAATCCCTATAACAGATAAATATTAGACTCTATCTTAAATTGTAAAACATTAAAAAACATTTATTGAAGTTGATAAAGGATGATTTACAACTTTCAATACAAATATTGATAACTGTAATCTCATCTTCTAAACATATTTAAAAGCATAAACAAAAGATGATATAGGGTAAACCTCTTATATGTAGAAGCATAGCTTGTAATAGCTCTATCAACCTGCACACTTCAACAAAAACTTAAAAGGAATACTTTGTTTCTGAACTAAGGAGTGATAACCAGATGACCTAGAAAATGCCATTTATTTAGAAATGCATGTGCGTTGTGCTTCAATAAAACACACATCAGTTGTGCTTCAATAAAACGCTCTTATGTTTTTCTTCAATACAATGCGCACACATTATTCTTCAATAAAACGTGCACTCGTATTTCTTTAATATAACGAGCGCATGTTTTATTTAAATTAAAAAATGCATTCCCTCCAAATGATAAGGCCGAGCTTCCACACATGCTAACATTGAATTATTATGCCTATGTGTCTGCTTCAAACTTTGCTTTGGATTCAACATGCTTATGCCTTGGAGTATGACAAACCATGGCTAATTGGGCTTTATATCCAAATTTTCAATATGCTCGTGTTTAGTCGTTGGTTATAGTATGTTGCACACCTCCATTTTTTATGAAATTTTAGAAACATATATGGTATTTTTTGCAGATTCAAAATATGTAATTTTTAACAAGAATATATGATTTTTTCTATTTTTTTCAAATTTATCTTCTTTCATCACTCCTCAAATCAATAAACACATTGTTAGTGTTTCGTCCATATCTCTTTCGTTTCTGAACTATTTCAAAACAAATTATATGGTACACTAAAGAACATCGACCTCTCTATGCTATAAAAAACCCATTTCCAAATAATTGCAATAACACATTCAAACGTTGCACCCACAATTGACATACTATTTTCGAGGTTTGATCACTTACATAATTAAAAAAAAAATTAAACATATTATTTTTACTATTGGAAAAATAGTCGTGGACTAGTACTATATGTTTTCTATATGTCTACCAGTTTTTGCAAGTTTATTCCATCATTTAGTCGCTCAAAGGTTGCACCCACAAAACATATACCTTATCATTTGTCCCAAAAATAAAAAGTGCTTTCTAAAAATATCTAACTAAATAGATCGTTAAGAACATTTTCAATAGAAGAAAATTATATATTTGGAAAACTCATTCAATTTCTTACATTTTTTGTTTTTTACTCATCGCCAGATTCATTGTGTAAGTGTCTCAAAATATCCATGTAAGTTGGTGGATGCCTCTTTTTTTAGTTTTGGATTGCATCTAACACATCAAAAGAGACCCTCATCATCTTGCACACACACATGGTTAGTTCTATTTTTTTCTATTTACTTCTATTATATTTTCCCACACATTGGAACTTAGTGATGGAGTGATGGTTATAAATGGAGATGTCTAGAACTTCCAAGATTTGTATCAGATGGTCATTTTTGTTGGAATCGAGAGCTATTATTTTTCAAAATTGGAATGCAACTATGTTTTAATCATAATTTTGATCGAAAAAATGGATTCGAAATCCTCAAAATCCCTAGTAACTTCCAAAATACTAATCTTAACAACTGTAACCTAGATTTTCAAAATTCCAATGAGATTTCATAAAAATAGTGCTTAAAAAATCATCTTATTCCTATCCAAATTGTAGAATCATAGAATTTTAAAAGATATAGGTTTACTTTACTAGTGTAATGAGAATAAATGTACACATGCAAATTTTGTGCAATATTGTTGTGTGGTTGGAAGTAGAGGAAACATAATTTAAATTGGTATCCACACACAAATGAGTTGTACGAACGATACAACAAGAGTACAAGAACCCTACATTTAGAAGCACATTAACCAAGGAGAGAGTATATCAGAAAGAAGTGATAGGTCATTTATCAATTAATGAGTGATGCCCATAATTTCGTGGAAAGAAACCAAAGGAATAATTTGTAATGCTTTTTGAAGGGGTGATTATAGGAAAAGTAGGCTGTAGTGACAGATAAACAAAAAACACTAATGACCTAGGCTCATTATCAGTTATCCAACATGAAGTCAAAGGATATAAAGTCACATGTTGTAAATTGGAGTTCAGGATTTTAAATCGCAACATTCTTTACCCGAGTCTCATGCTTTTCAGGTGTGTGGGGTATCTAGAGATATAGTGGTACCAATACAATGTAGATTTGTTGATTCCCCTAACAGAAAAAAATACCAACCA
Source organism: Pseudotsuga menziesii (assembly GCA_001517045.1). NCBI lineage: Eukaryota > Viridiplantae > Streptophyta > Pinopsida > Pinales > Pinaceae > Pseudotsuga > Pseudotsuga menziesii. The sequence goes on from LPNX010630197.1 coordinate 295,675, forward strand.
TTACACATGGATATAACTTACAAAGAGAATGAAACCATCTCTAGGTGAATGTTTCAAGTATATACGACTATGAGCATTCTTCAGGTGAAAAATCCGAGAAAGTGTTTCCCTGGAGGAATTCAAGGAAAGTATAACCCATAGACAACTCAGTTGTAATGTCCCCAAAAATTGAAAATAAAAATAAAAAAAATAGTATGCTAGTCAAACTACCTATGTTGGACATTATTGAACTCACGGAATGTGTCATACTCTATTTATACTGCTTCTTTCATCGTAAGTGGTTGTTACATCTTGCTTCGTTACTTTTTGATATGATTATTACTGTGTTTAATTTTGATGTCATAATGTTAGTTAATATGATATTGTTATGGTTACACCATACTATGTATGTTAGATACTTTGATTATGTACTTCACTGATTTTCACATGTTTTTAATGTCATAAACATGACTCTGACTTAACTTGGTTCATGGATAAAGAGGTGGAGTGGCGGGACTAGTTCTTCCATGTAACTATGTGAGAGGTAATAGTTTCTTCTTGACGCAACGATCTTACTTAGTTCTGTTGAAATAATGCACTCTTGTCCCATTTACGTGCAGGTATACATAGTGATAGAAAACTTGTGAAGGAGTGCTAAATGTTTGATCTGTACACGGGGTCTTCACTTGTTGACCACTATCCTATCACGTTACTTCATATTGTGGGTTTTAAAATTATCAAAAATTGAACCAATATATAGTAGGTATTGGAGGGGATGAGGAATTTAAGGTGGGGGTGAGTAGCGTGGTTTATGAGGATTGAGGTATAAAAAGGGGTGGGTAGGAGGTTTTAAGTATTGGGAGGGGGTTTCAACAAAAAGAGTTTGGTTCAATATCTATGGAAATTAAGGGTATTATTTAATATCTCATGATCGTATGTGCTATGTGAGAGGTTCACTAAGTGAAGTCCCCGTGAATCTCTAGAGCTCGCATTTGCAGCTCTATCCTAGTGAAATTTGTTGGATGTTATTTTTAGACTTTGCGCAAGTGATGAGGTCACTATTGCACCTATTATTTGTATGACACAAAATTGTTATTTACATGACACTTAATATTCCAGGTGTAATTTATTAAGAATTGTTCATGTCATAGCATACTTTTATTATATGTTTATTTTACTAAAACGACCAACATATATTTTTATTATATGTTTATCAATATTATAACTCTTTGTTAAAAAACTTGGCTTGAAATATGTATACCATGGCATATTTCATATGCCATGGTCTTAGGTATTAAGGACTAAGAATTCAATGTGCATGGTCCTAAGGCTTATAGCCTATAGTTTTCGATGCATACAAGGGTTTACACCTTATGCTGGTTTGGGTGACAAGATTTATGATATAGTTCATAAACTATATAACTATGGGGTTGGTGCACAGTAATGGTGGCTAGGGTGGCACTTTCAATGTTCCTAAAAAGATGTGGTAGGCAAGCTTAGCGATTGGCCCAAGCGTTAGTTTGGAATTTTACCTCTTTGTGACTTGCTCTCTGCTCCTGCTCTGTGTGAGGGAAGGTGATGGTGTGATCTTGACAGACAGGTAAGATGGTGTACATTTTTTGTTTGTATCATTTTTTGACTTCAACATGGATATTATGTATAATTGTCATGACTTGGCTCTGTTCTATTGCTGGGTTACTGAGGAGTGAGTAAAGGAGTGGGTGAAAGCTCGTGGGAAAAACCAAGGAAATGCCTTCCTCTTTTGGTAAGCCCACTGTGCAAGTATTTAATGGTTCCCTCATATGGTATCGTGGTTGTGACTGGAGGTCACTCATCATAGGTTGGATTCCTTGATTCTAGTATTTTAGGATGCATTTTGGGTTTTGGGGTTTCGACTATAACTTAGAGAATTTTTGTGTTTACATGCTATAGGAATTTGGGGTTTAATAGTTGGGGATTTTATTTTTCCTTTGGGCCTATATTAATTAGATGTATATGATTTTATTAAAGTCACTATGTGTATAGAAGAGGCTTGTTGTAATGTCCCCAAAAATTGAAATTAAAAAAAAAATTATTAAGCTAGTCAAAACTACCTATGTTGGACATTATTGAACTTCCGGAATATGTCGTACTCTATTTGTACTATTGTTTTGCCATAAGTTTTTCTTACGTCATACTTCCTTACTTCCAGTTATGATTATTATTGTTTTACTTATGATGTTGAAATGTTGATTACTATCATATTCTTACAGTTATGTATTCGTGTGTATGTTAGATACTTGATTATGTACTTCATTGATTATAGCATGCGCTTGCAATTGTTTACATGTTTGTAGCTTAACTTTGTTCTTGGAAACAAAGGGGTGGATTGGTAGGACTAGTTTTCCCTTGTGACCCCGAGAGGTAATAGTTTATACTTGTTGCAACAAGCTAGCTTCTAGTTCTGTCGAACTAAGGAATTCTTATCATGTTTATGTGGATGCATACTTAGAGATAGATAACTTGTTTATAAAGCTTAATGGAAGGTGCTGATCATTGGTTAATAGTTCTTGAAATTGCATCCCTACCTTATTACACTGTTTGTTATTATTGCTTATTGCGGACTGTATGCTAGTAATGTGGACACTACAGTCTTATTCATTTATGCGTCAATGAGTAATTTTTTATGTGATAATTATTTACTATGTTGTAAATAATTACAACTTTATTATTCCCTAGTGTATACTTCATATAAGGTTGATTTTTATTATTACTGAAAGGATAGAATATACTTACCAAAAACCTTGGTGGTAATGCTCCATGGCATATTGCATATACCATGGAATTAGGGCTTAAAGCCTAAGTTTAAATGTTGCATCGTGGGTTTATTCCATCACATGGAATGGAGACGTGTGATATTAAATCGTTCATGAATTATATAGAAGTGGGTTTGGAGGTTGTTAATGGACAATAGGTTGGCGCCTTTAATGCGCATTGGAAAGTGTGGCAGCCTAGCTTAGGGATTGCCTCCACGATGGGTCTGGTCATTTGCAGCTTAGCTGCTTACCCTTTCCTCCACTACAATATAAAAAATGTGACCTCCATGATAATGAAAGGTATGGTAACATTTGGGTTTCACAGCATTGTTGTTTTTCGTGGGTTGTTCAAGGATTCATGCTTCTCTTCAATGTTATTGTTATGTGGTTGCAGGTTACACGGATGGCGAGGAGAGGCATCGTTCGTATCTTCAACTTCCAGCCATGGGTAAAGTCATTCCTTTACGCTAAGCCTGTTAACAAGTCATTACTTGTCACCGCTTGGATTCAAGGATAAGACTGAGTTTAACTTGTCATTGGTTGGGGTTTGAATGAGTTTGGTTCTAATAAATGCATTTGATTTGGGGTTTTACTGTGTCTGGAAGAACTATGCATCTTTTGTAGCAACAAACTTGGGGTTTGTTGTGGGGTTTTGATGGCCTTCGGGCCTGAGTTTCTAATGGATTGGAATGTATTTAAAATTGTGGTTTTAGCAGCGAAGAGAACCTTGGTAACTTTGGCAAGCTCTATGTGTATTTTATAATTAGTATTTTGGTTTATGATTTTGGTCATGGGCAGCACCATTGCTCACAATGGTGCAATGTTGTAAGCAATGATTATGTATAAATACTTTTATGGTTTGATTTATGTGTAATGGATAGCACCATTGCTTACAATGGTGCAATGGATCAATGGTAGTGACTGTGTAAACTTGATAATGGGTTTATTAAGACTGTGTGTATAAATTTATGCTGCATTGATGTCATTATATTGTTGCATTTCATTCAATGGTTATTATTCTTGTGGTTTATTGGGCATTTACCTTCATTTGGTTGTATTGTTTAAAAGAGTGACTAACAATCAACGTTGATGGATTTTGGGGCCATGCTGTGAATGGATTTGACACTCACCATTGTATCTATGATAGAATATATGCGTGCATACTTACTATTCATTTTTAATGTTTATTTAAAAATAATGAAGATCGTGGGTGTAAAATCCGTGTTCGCAATTGTTGTTGTAGGTTAATTTGTTGACAGGGTTTTAACCATTTGAATAATTGTTTTGGTTGACTGGTTGTTTGAGTATGGGGTTGAGGCCATGGATTATAGTGTATATAATTTATAAACGGTGTTATGACCTTTGTGTAAGAATTTACGTTCGATTTACAACCTGTGTGTAAATAGTAATGTGTGGCTTTGTTATAAAGTTTAAAGACCCATTGAGGCCTAGATATTCGCAGGAAACAACACCAAGGGATTCTCCCTAGTCAACGTTCCCAACTAGCCCGTGACTGTTTGGTGTAGGGTATCCATTTGGTTTGCGATCCAGCTACTGTAGGTCAAGTAACAAAAATAAAAGGTTTTACCGGTTGCGGCCTGGTCCACCATATATATTTTTGTATTTTTTGGTTTTAAGTATGATATGCAAGTGCCTATCTAAAATTCAGGTTGATAAATAATGCAAGGAGAAATTACAATGTGATGCACAGTTTCTTACCTCTCGTCTTAGACTCTCTTGCATCTAAATCATACACAACTAGAAAATACATACTAACTAAGCTGTCTCTAGAGAGCAAAATATTAATTCATGAGTAATGTAATACTGTTCACATGTTAAGGTAAGTCACATATAGATGTTCTTAGAATCAAAACACATAAACATGGATAAGATATACATGACCAGATATCTCATCAATCATTAAAATCTCCATTACTCATTGTGGAAATTATCACAGAATAAACCAGAGAACATTCATATAAGAACATAGGTTCAGAAAGTTAGAATGCTCTCATACTTAAAGAAACACAGTTGAAAACGAAATAGTTCCCCTTAAATGTTGTTCATTTTATCACATTTGAACATTCCACACAGCACCTTCTTCAACAGGCAAAATTTGTGAATTTTTATTGTAAAACGAAGTAGTTCCTCTTACAAAAAATGGCTCACAAATTTTTTCAAGAAAAATCCCTTTATCCTCTCTAAATTTCCTCTCTTTATACAAAAATAACAAAACCTTTGCGCTTCCCCAACCATCTGACCTTTGGGATCCCAAAAACCATTTAATCTCACAATTTTGTCTTTTTTGTGAGTACTCATGATACATATAATGCATTACATTTTGGATTTCTACTTATGAGTACTTCATAAAACGGGATCAACTTGGTAACTGACAGACCCTTTCCAAGCCTTGGCTTTTGTTGCCATCGATTCTGCCTTGTCTTTTATTTGTCCTTCTTGAGATCCCGTTGTTTTCAGAAAAAATCTGCTTATCTCTTTTCAGCCAACTTTCCTCAGATTTATCTTTTAGCTACGTCCTCTCGCAGCAGTAATCTGAAAATTCTTCTGATTTCGTCTGTAGTTAAACAAAAATTCATCATTAATTAGGACTGCATATTTTCAATAAGCTTAAACTATACTAAGAACAAAAATGATCATCAAAATGAGGTTATGTACTGCATTCTTGTTGCGAAAGCCTTAACAGGAATCAAAAATCACCGCTTCCCACACAAGGGTTAGAAACTCACAAGAGGGTGGGAAAAACCTTACGGGCAGCTTGAACCAATAAAACATCATTTGGATAGTCTTACTTACAGCCACAATGGTGGGTTTCAAAGGGACAACAAATTCTGCTGGACCGTTAAGTCTATCGGAGTCGAAAGAACTAAATGCCAAAGCATCAGGCGAAAAATTTCCATGTCGATGAACGGAAAGACATCAACGTCGGGAAGTTAGTGCATTACGTAGCCGCAATGACAGAAGATAAAAATACTATGGGCCTCGTAGCCAAAAAACAAAACAGTAAAACCCAGACAAAGCATTAGCATGTGGAGCAGTTACATGGTGGACACTTAGTTCGCTCGGGAGCCACGATGGCAGAAAACAATGAGACTATAGCCTTTGATCAACGTCATAAACTTTCTGCTATGGTGTAGAAACATTGTGAAAATGTTAATTGTTTGGAGAAACTTAAGGTATTGTAGTCATCAAACATATTTGTATCACTTTCAAAACAACGGCTTCATAAAGATCAAACAACGTCGACTCAAACTTCGACCAACCTCCAATAATGCAAAACAACACAACATCGTTGAAGTCAAGACTATCCACCAGAGCATTCATTGTTCAACTTCCACAATGGAGGCTCCATAAGGACATATGGCTTCGATGCGTTGTTTAAATGGCCTCCGAACAACCAAACTAAAAAAGTTACTTTCGGCTGAGAAGCGATGAAGTTTTTTTCACCTCCGAAATGGTGGAAAAAATGAGAAATAGACTTCCAAGAAGAAAGAAAGAAAGAAATCACAGATCAAAGGGCAATATTTAAAACCAGACTCCAAATTCCACTGCCAAAGCAGTTTCAGACATAAGCAATTTTCTGAAAAGCATGAAGATAGTTAACCTCAAAACAGTCCAGAGTTGTAGCAGAGAGAAAACAAAACAGATTTCATGGATCCAAACGATTCTAGGCAAGACAAAAAATTAAGAGGAGGGTTCAAAATTTTAAAAATTTGGGAAAACAGTTGTAGCTGCAACGATTGTCGGCTACATGGTGAACCTAGATCTTTGGACAATTTATTTCTTAAGTAACATACTGTTTAACAGTAAACGAACATGTTGAATTCTTCGAGATTTCTAAATTTCCCAAATGGCAAATATATGTACTTTTAATCATTGATGATAGTCCAATTTAGGAGAAAGGAAAAACAAGATTTTCGAGTCAAGATAACTCTTTTGAGGACGGGAAGATGAGTTTCATTCATTACCTCTGTCTTCGGGTAGCTTCCAGCTTGGACGCCACAGGAAAGTAACATAAGGTAAATAGAAATATTCATTTGTTCCTCATTCCCATGCCATTTTGCACCTTTTATGCTTTTTGGGACTTTTGTCCTTTGCCCATGAGTCCTCCTGCATGCCTTTCCTTCTGAATTTTCATTCAGGCTCCTCTATACATAGTGTCCTTTTGTGTGAGAGATGTATTCAACTTTCAGCTCACGGATGGAGAAGAAATTTTGGCACTTTAGTACTTATGTAGTTCAGTACTTTGTTTTGATACAAATTGCTTTCATAGGATTTTTTGACTCTTATCTTCCCTTTTTGGCATTTAATTGCTGGCATGGGATCATTTATATATAATATACTGTTTACCCTGCTTCCTCTCCATGGGCCTTTTGCTGTCACCCGCTAGGACATTTTTAAATGTGAGATGAATGGAACCTCAAAATAGTATTCCAGACCTTTCGATCCTGGTTTATTTAACAAGGATTAAGTAGGAATTCAATGTGTTCATAGCCATTCGGAAAAAATGCTAAACTAGAAGAAATTATTTCACATAAAACAATAATACACAGTCTTACACCCATGAACTTTAATTATTCCAGAATTCTGATACTCTCCATGCAACCAATAGTTTGCCTCCTTTTCTTGAAATCAATCAAAATCTAAACTAAAACAAAACAGAAATAAAATAAATCAAAATGAACAACCAAGTCAATTTATTTATATACAAGATAAAAGAACAAAAAACAAAACTCAGGAAAAATAAGGTTTGAGAACTAAACCATTAACTACTAAGTTCTCTTCCCGACCCTATAAATCTTGCAATTTATAGGTTGAGGGGCCAAGCTTTGCCACAATCTAGAAAGGACCTACCAACAACTGTTGAAATTTCGTGTGTTTTCCTTTCTCACCATGGGGGTGGTCCCACTTGAGAACCAAATCTCCACACCTCGAATTCTTTTGTTCCAACCTTGTGTTTATCAAACCACCTCTTAACTACCCCTTGTTGTTGTTTAAAATGTTCTCTGGCTTTGGATCTAGATTCCTCTGCCTTCAAAATATTATGTATCCTTACCTGCAAGACTTCATTATCTGATCCTCTAGATTCTTGAGCTATTATGGAAGAGGGTAGCATGATATTCGGGGGTAGAATTGCCTCTTTTCAATAAACAAGGGTATACATGGACAAACTTAACAAAGTCTTGGGGGTGACCCTATTAGCCCAAAGAGCATTTCGTAATGCTGAGTGCCAACTCCTCTGATTTTCTATCACCATCTTCTTTAAAATCCTAATCAGATTCTTGTTTGTAGATTCAGCTAAACCATTTCCCTGTGGATAGTAATTAGCATAGTAATGCAACTTAATTCCTTTCTCATGAGCAAATGCAGTTAATCTAATTGAGGAAAATTAATTACCATTATAAAAAACTAAAGAAATTGGAACTCCAAACCTGGTCATAATATGGTCTTGCAAGAATTCCATGACCGCATTTTCATTTACTTTACGCAATGGAATGGCTTCAAACCAACGAGTGAAGTAGTCGGTTGCTGTCAGAATATACTTGTGTCACAAGGAAGAATTCGGCTTTATCTCCCCAATGATATCCATTCCCCACTTCTCAAAATGTTCTATTATCATCACAGGCTTTAATGGTCCTGCTGCTTTAACTCGTCTTCCCCGACACCTTTGACAAATGTCGCATTTTCTGACATGGGCGTGTGCATCTTTGAATAGTGTGGGCCAATAGTATCTGGCTCTGAGAATTTTATGAGATGTAGTATCTCCAGAAAAATTTCCTCCAGCAGGCCCATCATGTAAATCTATCATTACCTTCTTCGCATCTTCTTTCTCTAAACATCTAAGAAGAACTCCATCATAATTCTTTCTGAATAATATTCCTTCAACAATTTGATATGAGGATGATTTAAGGTGCAGTGCTCTTCTTTGCTTAGAATTCCAATGTTCCGGTAACAATATTGCCTGAAGGTAATGTACAAGGTCTTGATACGAAGAGTCTAGAGCTGTGAAAAGAGGACATACATCCATCAAATGTAACTTAGCGTCGCCTTCACAGTCATGTTCTTCATTGTCTTTACTTTCAGTCATTAGTCTGCACAATCCTTTCCCTTTGACTATGGAGGTTGGCTTGAACTCGTGGTCATACTCCTGTAGAGATGTTACCCAGTTGCCTCTCCTTTCTCCTAGATCCTTTTGCACGAAAAGAGACCTCAGTGCTGGGTGTGGAACTATTACCTTTGTCCTGTTCTTCAGTATATATGGTCTGAATTATTTCACCACTTTGAACACTACGTAAGCTTGTTTATCCACAGCTGGGTAATTCAATTCTGACCCTTGCAGACCAGTGCTCATAAATGATATGGGGAACTCATCTCCCCCATCTTCCTTCTGGGTAAGCACAACTGCTAGTGAATCATCATATGCAAAGGTGTATAGAATAAAATATTTATCAAAATCCACACTTTTGAGGGAGGGTGCGTGCACAATAGCTATTTTAATTTTACTAAATGCGTTCTTCTCTACATCAGTCCACTTGAATTGTACACTTTGCTTTACCATTTGCTGCAAAGGTTTAACAATTTGAGTGAAATCTAGCACAAACCTTTGAACGAAGTTTATTGTCCCCATCAATGATTGCATCCCCTTTTTATTATGGGGTAAGGGAATTTGTTCGATGGCTTTGATCCTTTCTAGGTCTATGGAGATCCCATTATTAGAAACCACTTACCTTCTGTAACAACAAACACGCACTTCTTGGGGTTTAGTGAGATACCATATTTTCTGCAACGTTGAAAAATCTGCTTGAGATGAAACGCGTGTTCCTCTCTTTTCTTTGAGAATATCGTGATGTCTTCGAGTTATACTATAGCACCGTGGCCAATCATACCGTGGAAAGCTATTTCCATAGCCCTCTGGAAGGTAGCTCCAGTGTTTATGATTCCAAAGGGCATCCTTCTATAAGCAAAAGTTCCCCACTTGGTCCTGAATGTCATTTTTAGTCTATCTTCTTTGGCTACTAATACTTGATTGTAGCCTAAGAAACCATCTAATAAAGAGAAGAGTTCAGAACCTGAAACCATTTGCAATATCTGCTCCATGGGTGGAACAAGATAATTGTATTTATCTAAAGCGCGATTTAAGTTTCTAAAATACACACATAGCCTGATTTCTCCATATTTCTTCCTCACTGGTACCAGATTTGAAACCCATTCTTAGTGTCTAGCCTTGAAGATAATTCTAGCATCCAATAGTTTCTTAACTTCACTCTGGATTAAAGGTTCTAATTCTGGATGCATTTTCCTTAAAGGATTCTGATAAGGTTTGATTCCATATTTGATGGGGATAACATGTTGGATAATATTGGTTTCATATGTCTTCAGATCTTCATACGTCTAGGAAAAAACATATTTGTATTGCTTGAAAATAACGATGAACTTATCCCTTTTAGCTGGGGCGTAGCATTTTCGCTGATTCACATATTTAGGCTCCATCTTAGTCCCCAAATTAATCAACTCGAACTATAGAGATGAGATATGACTCTTCACATTTGCTGGTCTTCTAAATTTCTCATTTAAATCAAACATCCGTTCTAAAGTCCTGACTCCCTTAGGAATAAAATTATTGAATTTTAGCTCGGCCTGATGTTCTTCATCATCAATAATCACCCCTTTGAAGGCGTCGTCATTTTTCAAGCATTCTATAATTTGTTGATCATCATCAAACACTCATAGATTGGTAATCATATCTGGAACCGAAGGCCTGAAAAGCAATTCAATAAAGCACATATTATTAGAGGGCACAAGCCTCACAACTGATGTGGCCAACAAGTCACCTGCTGCATTCTTAAGTCTTGGAATCGATATAATGTTAAATGCATTAAAACATTTAAGTAAATCCCATACTTCATTTTGATAATCTTTTAAATGCAGAGAAATGCAATTTATTTGATTCCGAATTTGTTTTACAATTATTTCAGAATCTCCAAACACTTTCAGATTATTTGCCTTTAATTCAATTGCTTTCCTTAATCCCTGAACCAATGCTTCATATTCAGCTGTGTTATTGGTACATTCAAACTCTAACCTACATGACATATAATGTTTGTTTTTCATAGGGTCAATTAGGACACAGCCAGCTCCCGACCCCTCTAAAGTTTTAGAACCATCAAAGAAAAGTGTCCAAAAATCGCTAACCTCTACTATGCAAGAATTAACATCTACGTCTACAGCTAAGTCTACCATTTTACAATTGATTTCATCAGGCTGTGAAAACCAAAGTAGATCAGGCTAAGCATCTGATATATAGCTGGCTTCTTCCGCTTGATAGTTTCCTGGTTCTATCTCAATAAAGTAGTTTCCCAAAACAAAATCCACTGGTTCATTTTTTTTCTTCGAACTGAGTAACATTGTGTTTCATGTGGGGCTCCCTCAACAGTTTAATTTGGTTTGGGATTCCTTTATATGGCAGCCACAGATGTGACCAATCTAAGGCAAAATATTCGTTCATCTTTGTCGGCCAATCTCTTCTCAAAACAAGTCCATAAGCTTCTGGTATGTCATCCACCACAATATCTATGACTTGACACACCTTCTCATTTGAAGATAAATGAACAAGAACATCCTCCATTTCTCCAATTACCTTCACATTCGTTCTATCCAATTGAATGACCATCTAGGTAGATGGTTTAGGTTATCCATTTATCTTTTTGCATAACGACAACGGCATGACATTGACTGATGCCCCCGAGTCTACTAGGCAGTTATACACATTATGCTTGAAAATTTCAAAAGTAAGGAGAAAAGGTGGATTCTTTCTTTTCGGCTTACCTCCCATACTTGCTTCACCAATTTCTTCTTCTTGGGGCCAATTGTCAGTGGGCAGCCTCTCCTTTGATACTTCAAGTGCTTTCAATAGATTTTCTTTCTGCTATGGCACATTGCACATTTCAAATAATGAGATGTTTGACCTCACCTTCTTGATATCCTCCACAATTTCATAATCCATCTTATATTCTATGAGATTCGATCTAACATAATTTATTTTTTCTTTATTGTGCTTAGTAGGCATGCTGGTCTGTCTAGGATTTTGATTGGTGATGGTAAACTCTAGAATTTTATTTTCTAAGGAGCTATTTTGAAATTTCTTAACATTCTTCTGAAGTATTTTGATCTTTGGGAGCATAAGACTGTTTTCCTTAATCAACTCTTGTCTTCTTATCATTACATTTGTTTCTAGGATGCCCCCATGTCTCAAATCCTTTGCTTCCTTGGAATCAAACAATGATACATAGTCGCATAAAACCATAGCTTCATCCTCCTATTTTTCTGTTGATTTATTGTTATCTTTCCCTCCTTCATCGTTGTCTTCAGTTAATTTGGAATCCAAAATATGATTCATGACCAACGTCATTGAATTTATCCATTGAGGACAATTCTTTTCACAATGGGGTTGTTGGTGGAAAGTGCAAAGTTATCCACTCCTACCTCCCTTAAGTTCATAGATGCAGGGCTGTGTAGAGGGGGTTGGGATTGATTGTTATCTTCCATTTTCTTGTAATAAGGCTTATAGAACTTTAGGGATTCCTTTTCCTTTTCCAAGTCTATGATTCTGTTAGAAACCTTCTGCATCATTTTTTTCATTCCTTCAAAATCTGGTGATTGTTTCTCTTTAGGCTTAGTAAAAAACAAATCTTTCCTCCCGACATTTTTTTCTCCTGACCATTTAGGATAATCTTCGATACTTTCCCTTTTAGCCTCTACTCTCTCCGCTTCCTTATAAGTCTCTGCTAGCGTAGGTTTGGTCTTCATTTTGGAAAACATGGCCAACTCAGGTCCTACAGCTGAGGTATAATATTCAATCGGGACTTTATCCAAGGGTTTGTCATCTTCAGAAAAATTCTTAAGATAGGCTGAGAATCTTTGGGTAAAACTATGCACCTTCTCTTTTCTTTCTTTCTTTAGGGCGCATAGTCCTTTCATGAGAGCCGCATGAGTTTTTTGGGTTGCATATTTAATAGTTGGGGATTTTATTTTTCCTTTGGGCCTATATTAATTAGATGTAGATGATTTTATTAAAGTCACTATGTGTATACAAGAGGCCTGTTGTAATGTCCCGAAAAATTGAAAATATTTTTTATTTATTTATTAAGATAGTCAAAACTACCTATGTTGGACATTATTGAACTTTTGAAATATGTCGTACTCTATTTGTACTATTGTTTTGTCATAAGTTTTTCTTACGTCATATTTCCTTACTTCCAGTTATAATTATTATTATTTTACTTATGATGTTTAAATGTTGATTACTATCATATTCTTACAGTTATGTATTCGTGTGTATGTTAGATACTTGATTATGTACTTCATTGACTATAGCATGCGCTTGCAGTTGTTTAAATGTTTGTAACTTAACTTTGTTCTTGGAAACAAAGGGGTGGACTGGAGGGAATAGTTTTCCCTTGTGACCCTGAGAGGTAACAGTTTATACTTGTTGCAACAAGCTAGCTTCTAGTTCTATCGAACTAAGGAATTCTTATCATGTTTATGTGCACGTATACTTAAAGATAGATAACTTGTTTATAAAGCTTAATGGAAGGTGCTGATCATTGGTTAATAGTGCTTGAAATTGCATCCCTACCTTATTACACTATTTGTTATTATTGCTTATTATGGACTGTATGCTAGTAATGTGGGCAGTACAGTCTTATTCATTTATGCGTTAACGAGTTATTTTTTATGTGATAATTATTTACTATGTTGTAAATAATTACAAATTTATTATTCCCTAGTGTATACTTCATATAAGGTTGATTTTTATTATTACTGAAAGGATAGAATATACTTACCAAAAACCTTGGTGGTAATGCTCCATGGCATATTGCATATGCCATGGAATTAGGGCTTAAATCCTAAGTTTAAACATAGCATCATGGGTTTATTCCATCGCATGGAATGGAGACATGTGATATTAAATTGCTCATGAACTATATAGAAGTGGGTTTGGAGGTTGTTAATGGACAATAGGTTGGCACCTTTAATGCGCATTGGAAAGTGTGGTAGCCCAACTTAGGGCTTGGCTCCACGATGGGTCTGGTCATTTACAGCTTAGCTACTTGCCCTTTCCTTATTTGCAGTATGGAGAATGTGACCTCCATGATAATGAAAGGTATGGTAACATTTGGGTTTCACAGCATTGTTGTTTTTTGTATCTTGTTCAACGATTCATAATTTTCATCAATGTTATCATTATGTGGTTGCAGGTTACACAGATGGCGAGGAGAGGCATGGTTCATGGCTTCAACTTCCAGCTGTGGGTAAAGTCATTCCTTTACGCTAATCCTGTTAACAATTCGTTACTTGTCACCTCTTGGCTTCAAGGATAAGACTGAGTTTAACTTTTCATTGGTTGGGGTTTGAATGAGTTTGGTTCTAATAGATGCGTTTGATTTGGGGTTTTACTATGTCTGGAAGAACTATGTGTTTTGTGTAGTGACAAACTTGGGGTTTGTTGTGGGGTTTTGATGGCCTTCGGGCCTCCATTTCTAATGTATTGGAATGTATTTAAAACCATGGTTTTAGCAGCGAAGAGAACCTTGGTAACTTTGACAAGCTCTATGTGTATTTTATAATTAGTATTTTGGTTTATGATTTTGGTCATGGGCAGCACCATTGCTCGCAATGGTGCAATGTTGAAAGCAACGATTGTGTATAAATACTTTTATGGTTTAAGTTATGTGTAAATGGATAGCACCATTTCTTACAATGGTGCAATGGATCAATGGTAGCAACTGTGTAAACTTGATAATGGCTTTATTAAGACTGTGTGTATAAATTTATGCTGCGTTGATGTCATTATATTGTTGCATTTCATTCAATGGTTATTATTATTGTGGTTTATTGGGCATTTACCTTCATTTGGTTGTATTGTTTAAAAGAGTGACTAACAATCAACATCGATGGATTTTGGGGCCACACCATGAATGGCTTAGAAACTCACCATTGTATCTGCAATAACATATATGGGTGGATACTTATTGTTCATTTTTAATGTTTGTTGAAAAATAACGAATATCATGGGTGTAAACTTTGTGTTGGTAATCGTTGTTGTAGGTTAATTTGTTGACAGGGTTTTAACCATTTGAATAGTTGTTTTGATTGACTGGTTGTTTAAGTATGGGGCTGAGGCCATGGATTATAGCGTATATAATTTATAAAGGGTTTTACGACCTCTGTGTAAGAATTTACATTTGATTTACAACCTGTGTGTAAATAGTAAAGCATGGCTTTGTTATAAAGTTTAAATACATGTTGAGGCCTGGAAATTCGCAGGAAACAACAGCACGGGATTCTCCTCAGTCAACGTTCCCAACAAGCCCATGACTATTTGGTGTAGGGAATCCGTATGGTTTTCGGTCCGTCTACCGCGGGTCAAGTAACAAAAATAAAAGGTTTTACCGGTTGCGGCCCAGTCCACCGTATATATTTTTGTATTTTTTGGTTTTAAGTATGATATACAAGTGCCTATCTAAAATGCATGTTGATAAAGAATGCAAGGAGCGGTCACAATGTGATGCATAGGTTCTTACCTCTTGTCTTAGACTCTCTTGCATCTAAATCATACACAACTAGAAAATACATACTAACTAAGTTATCACTAGAGAGCAAAATATTAATTCATGAGTAATGTAATACTATTCACATGTTAAGGTAAATCACAAATATCTTTTCTTGGAATCAAAACACATAAACATGAATAAGATATACATAACAAGATAGCTCATCAATCGTTAAACTCTCCATTACGCATAGAGGAAATTATCATAGAATAAACCAGAGAACATTCAGATAAGAACATAGGTTCAAAAAGTTAGAACGCTCTCACAGTTAATGAAACACAGTTGAAAACGAAATAGTTCCCCTTCAACATTGTTCATTTTATCACATTTGAACATTCCACACAGCACCTTCTTCAACAGGCAAAATTTGTGAATTTTTATTGTAAAACGAAGTAGTTTCTCTTACAAATAGTGGCTCACAAGTTTTTCCAGGAAAAATCCCTTTATCCTCTCTAACTTTCCTCTCTTTATACAAAAATAACAAAACCTTTTCACTTCCCCAACCGTCTGACCTTTGGGCTCCCAAAAACCGTTTAATCTCACAATTTTTTCTTTTTTGTGAGTACTCATGATACATATAATGCGTTACATTTCAGATTTATACTTATGAGTACTTCATAAAATGGGACCAACTAGGTAACTGACAGACCTTTTCCAAGCCTGGGATTTTGTTGCCATGGATTCTGCCTTGTCTTTTATTTGTCCTTCTTGAGATCTCGTTGATTTCAGTAAAAAATATGCTTATCACTTTTCAGCCAACTTTTCTTAGCTTTATCCTTTAGCTATGTTTTCTCGCAGTAGTAATATGAAAAATATTCTAAGTCCGTTTGTAGTTAAACCAAAATTCATCATTAATTAGGACTGCATCTTTTTAGTAAACTTAAACTACACTAAAAACAAAACTAATAATCAAAATGAGGCTCTGTACTGCACTCTTGTTGCGAAAGCCTTAATAGGAATAAAAAACCATCGCCGCCCACACAGGGGTTAGAAACTCACAAGACGGTGGGAAAAACCTTATCGGTGGATTGAACTAATAAAACATCGGCCGGATAGTATTACTTACAGCCTCAACGGTGGGTTTCAAAGGGACAATGAATTTCGCTGGACCGTTAAGTCTATCGGATTCGGAAGAATTAAATGCCAAAGCATTGGGCGGAAAAGTTCCCTGTCGACAAATGAAAAGACATCAATGTCGGGAGGTTAGTGCATTACATAGCTGCAATGGTGGAAGATGAAAATACGATGGGCCTCGTGGGAAAAAGACAAAATGGTGAAACCCACATAAAGCATCGGTGAGTGGAGCAGTTGTATGGCGGACACTTAGTTCGCTCAGGAGCCGTGATGGAGAAAACCAATCAGACTATAGCCTTCGATCAACATCATAAACGTTTTGCTACAGCTCAAAAACATTGTGAAAATGTTAAGTGTTCGGAGAAACTTAAGGTCTTGTAGCAGTCAAACATATTTGTCTCACTTTCAAAATAGCAACTTCATAAAGATCAAACAACGTTGACTCAAACTTCGACCAACCTTCAATAATGCAAAACAACATGACATCGGAGAATTCAAGACTATCCAGTAGAGCATTCATTGTTCATCTTCCGCAACGGAGGCTCCATAAGGACATATGGCTCCGATGTGTTGTTTAAATCACCTCCGAACAACCAAACTAAAAAAGTTACTTTCGGCTGGGCAGCGATGAAGTTTGTTTCACCTCCGAAACAGTGGCAAAAATGAGAAATAGACTTCCAAGAAGAAAGAAAGAAAGAAATCACAGATCAAAGGGAAATATTTAAAACTGAACTCCAAATTCCACGTCCAAAGTAGTTTCAGACATAAGCAATTTTTTGAAAAGCATGAACACAGCTAACCTCAAAATAGTCCAGACTTGTAGCAGAGGGAAAAAAAACAGACTTCATGGATCCAAATGATTCTAGGCAAGATAAAAAATTAAGAGGGTCCAAAATTTTGAAAATTTGGGAAAATAGTTGCAGCTGCAACAAGAACCTACATGAATTGATCCTGGGTTGTTAACTGTAATGAGGTTTTATTATTTGTATGGGTTCCAATTTAAGGCTTAAGTGCCCACAGGATTCGATCTTGCAATCTCTTATATAATTAGGTGGTTTTATGTGATTACTTTGTATGTAATAATATTGTGGTTTTATTAGGGGTGGTAGGTGCGGGGGGGATCCTTTTGGATCCCGGACGACAAATTGAACAAATTTTTGCTTGGGGTTTGTGCTATAGGACCAACAATGAGGTTGAGTGATTGGCTCTCCTTCAGGGAATGAAAATCCTAGCTAACATTGATCTCTTGAGGATAGAGATATTTGGAGATTTAGGACACGTCATATATAAAATGCTGAATGGATACACCACCGAATCTATAAAGTGTTGATGTCTATATGATAAAATCATTCCTCCCTTATCTAAGCACTATGAATTCTACCATATCCTTTGCACAAGCAATGTTGCAGTTGATGCCTTGGCTACTGTGGGGGCCTCCCTACCAAAAGGCCACTTTCGTCTAAATGGTTTAGATTCACACCACAAACTCATTTCTTAAATGAATTTGTGGGATGCAAGAATTGTTCCTCACCACATTGAACCCACTCTCATGGATTTATGTGAAGGATCTATTGTTTTAACGCGTCGTCCTACACTTCCTCTCTCTGCTGCCGCGTGGTTCCCACTCTTCATTGGCCTTTCCTCGATCCTCAATGTTTTTAATACCCATATCCCTTAGTGTAAATACTTCTATAGCTCGCACGCTCCCGGTCCTTTCAACCTCCTCATTATATCTTCCTCTCAAAGCCTTCCTCACCCCCAAGATCCTTTTGGTAATGGTGTGCTCTCCGCTTGTTCTGTGTTTTCTCTGGAGAGGACTCTGCTCACTATTATCTTAGGCATAGATGAGGGAATTTTACAAGAGATCCTGTGGGATTCTTTTCCTCTTAGCATGGTTTTTTTCAAATAAAGGTTGGATCTCGACACTTTATTTACCTGCTTCTCCTCTCCTAAAGCCAGCAATCCCCTATGGCTTTCGAACTCTAGTTCTGGGCTCAATCTTTCCATTGATGATAATTTTTTTTAGATGACCAGCAATGCAATGTATAGTGTTGCGTACCTATCTAATGATAATTTCAGAATCTCCTAATACTACAAGGGCTTTAGCTTCTAGATCAATTGCCTTTTTCAGCCCTTGAATAAGGGCTTCATATTGAGCAATATTATTAGTAAACTCAAATTCGAACCTGCAAGCAACAAAATACCTTTTTCCTTGGGGATCTATCAACAAGAAACCGGCCCTAGCCCCTTCCTTTGACTTAGATTCGTCAAAGTATAGGGTCCAGAGTCCATTATTCAGGTCTAAATGTGTAGTATTTACAGCCGGAATGTTGACATCTGTAACTTGCGTAAAATGAAAAACTTTGGACTACTGTTCTAGATTTTGGACTGACGAAGTTTCATCCTGAAAGTTTCCAAAAAAGGAATCAACCATGTACTTGCCCATTATAGTATTAGCAAATAACACTGGTTCATTTGAGTCATCGAGTTCGGTTACTGTGTGATTCATATAACGCTCTTGATCAATTCTGATTTTGTTTGGGAGACCATTATGGGGCAGCCATAAGTGTGACTATTCCGTTACAAAATATCCTTTTAATTTCTCAGACCAATCTCTACTGAGGAATAAGCCATATGCCTCAGGGATATCTGCAACAATTATGTCAATGATGAAATGAACCTGAGGGTTTGAGGCTAGCCTTATCAGTACTTCCTTAAGCTTTCCTATTACCTTTACATTAGATCGGTCAAGCTGCACAATGATCGTATCACATGGCATGGGGACTGCATTAAGTTTTTTACATACCGAATATGGCATGACGTTTTTCGAAGCCCCTGAATCTATCATACAATTGTGTACCTCACGATTGCAGATTTCAAATGTGAGCAAAAAATGAGTAGTTGAGGAATCTGATTTCTTACCTATGGACGAGGCTTTAACTAAAGTTTTAGTTGGATTGTCTTTAGTACTAGCATAACTGTTTTGAGTGGAGGAAGTTTTTCCATTTTTATTCAAAGAAACCCCTTGAATAATATTGTCTTGAATAGGAGGGAATTTGAGGAGTTCGTAGATAGAAATATTGGCTCTAAGTTTCTATGGAAATTGAACCCAGTGATAGAACAATTTTACTCACAACAATTATCAATTGATCATGCAAAATCACTCACAAAAGAGACTGAAAATGGAGCTGAACACTAAACTGTATTAACTCAGTGTACAATAGAAAACCCTGTAACATAATAGGTTGCTGTATTAAATAATTACATAAGGGATTCAAATGCATGAGGAGCAATTTGAATCTATTCAAAAACAGGCTTACTAAAATTAAGTAAATCCCCCATAGGTGCAAAAAGTTGTTTCCAAATCAGTCATGGAGCTCACGAATTGGAAAAAACACTTAGGCAAGATAAAGAGTGATGGAATGACAACTCATACATGCTTTTCATAGGAGAAAAGAGTGGAGGATGTGGAGGACAAAAAACTAATTCACCTCACCTAGTAAAACTTTCCCAATTGCCTTAAAGCACTGAAAAAGCAGGCAATAAAGTAGAAAAAGTAGAAGGGCACCTAGGAGACCAGGAATAAAGCATAATTGATTCCTTGAGGTTTCCCAAGCACTACATGAGTCAAAATAGGAAAGTTTGACCACTATGGATAGGTAAATGACAACTTGCATACGGTGGAATCATGAGACTAGGGAAATAAGACAAAAATAATTAAATTAATGTCTAAGATAGCTAACTATGGGTTGATTATAATAACACCCCCCCTTAATCCTAACTTATGAGTAATATATCAAAAAATTATAGGGCCTAGAAACAATTCTTAGTCACCCTTTACATACTGCATGTCCATACAACCAAGGAAAGAGGCAAAAACCACATGGGAAAATCCTCCCTTAAACATGGATTGTAAAACAAAATTTGGAAATCTTGTCTTCACTCATGCTTCACAACATGATCAGCAATCCCCATCATTTATTTGAGATTGCTGAAGGTCTTCTCACAAAATTCTTTGGTGAAGATATCAGCTACTTGTTCTGAAGATGAACAGAAGAGTAGGTGAATGGTGCCATCATGCACAAGCTCTCTGATGTAGTGCATATGGATCTCAATGTGTTTGGTTCTATGCTTCTGAACTAGATCATTGTAGATTCGAATGGTACTCTGGTTATCACAGTAGATGGTAGTTTAGTACTCTGATTCGAAACCACACTCTCCAAGTAAACCCTGCAACCATAAACATTGAGTTGTTGCATAAACAACTCCTCTGTACTATGCTTTTGTAGATGAGAGTGCAATGGCACTATGTTTCTTGCTTGACCAGCTGATTGGCCCTTCTACAAGCATGAACACATATCCTGATGTGGACTTTCTATCTGTGCTATCACCTACCCAATCACTATCAGTAAACCCAATCAAATCAAGATCAGATTTTGCTTTGTAGAAGATCCCATGTGTCCTTGTTCCCTGAACAAAGTTAAGGATCATTTTGTCTTCTTTCCAATGGATCTCATGAGGCTGATCCATATATCTAGAAGCCACACTTACTGCATAATAAATATCAGGTCTAGTATGTGTAAGATACAACAAACATCCAATCAATTGCCTATACAGTGTATTGTTTACCATAGGTGAAGAATCAGCTTCTTCCAGCTTCACTCCTGAAAGGAAAGGAGTCTTGCTTGGTTTGCAGTCCTTCATTTTGAATTTGTTCAGCAAATCCAAGGCATACTTGGACTGGTTCACCTTGATTCCAGCTTTGGTTTGAGCAATCTCAAGCCCCAAAAATTGGCTTAAGAGCCCCAAATCTGTCATGGAGAAGGCTTGGTTCATTGCACCCTTCAAGGAAGCAATCTCATCCTTTGATCTTCCTGTAATGAGAAGGTCATCAACATATAACAAAATGATCATTAATGAACCATTAATTAACTTCAAATAGACATTTGGATCTGATTTTCACTGAACAAAATTCAGTGATAGCAAGAAGCTATCAATCTTGGCATACCAAGCCCTGGGGGCTTGCTTTAGCCCATACAATGACTTTTTCAACCTGCACACAAGAGAAGGGTTAGTAGAAAATCCTTGAGGCTGCTGCATATATATCTCTTCAGTGAGATCTCCATTCAGGAAGGCACATTTTACATCCATGTGATGTACCTCCCATTGCTTTGAAGCTGCAATGGCTAAAGCTAGCCTGATGGAGTCCATCTTTGCCACTGCTGCAAAGGTCTCATTGTAATCTATGCCATGAACCTGTGAGTAGCCCTTGGATACCAATATGGCATTGTACTTTAGAGGTGAACCATCAACAGAAAATTTGGTATTATAGACCCACTTACACTGAACTAACTTCCTCCCTGGGGGAAGATCCACTAGCTCCCATGTGTTGCTCTTCTGGAGTGAGTTGAACTCTTCCTTCATGGCTGCTTGCCATATTGGATCTCTTTATGCTTCTTCATATGTTTGAGGATCTAATTCCACCATAAAATATAATTTCTAAGCAAACATAGGATCCTTCATGCACAAACCACTCTCAAATTGAGATCTAGTCCTCCTTGGGTCATTGGGATCCCCAGCTAGCTCTCCTGCTGCATGTAGTGTCTTGGCTTCCAATTTTAGCCTTGTAGGGATGTTAGGGTATGAAATAAACTCATCACTATCAAACATATCACAATAATCATTTTCAACAAACTCTTCACTTACTTTCAAGGTTCAGGTGGTGAAGAGGCTTCTCCAACTTCCACTGCTGCAAGGGGTTCTTCTTGAGACTGAACACACCTTTCGATGAAGGATTTGTTTGTGTTCAAATTTATCAGTTTCTACCATTTTGAATCTTTAGAGTACCCAACAAATAGGCACTCTTGGCTTTGGGGCTGCAAATCCTTTCTCTTTTCTGTTGGAATTCTAGCCCAAGCCCTTGAGCCAAAAATCCTGAAATGGGTCACATCTGGCTTGTGCCCACTCCATGATTCGAAAGGAGTCATACCTTCAAGATGTTTATGAGGCACCCTATTCTAGATATAGGATACACAGTTGATAGCTTCAGCCCACTTCTTTGGTGGCAAAGTTTTGGCTTCCATCATGCATGTTGCCATCTCCTTTAGTGATCTGTTGTTCCTCTCAGCAACACCATTCTGCTGTGGTGTGTAAGGGATAGAATGCTACATCTAAATACTTACATATGCACAATAATTAATAAACTCAAACTTGACATAATCACCACCATTGTCAGATCTAAGGACCTTGAGTTTCCTCCCAGATTGGTTTTCAACCAAAGCCTTAAAGACTTTGAAGAGGCCAAAAACTTCAGACTTGTGTTTCAGGAAGTAAACCAAGCAATACATGGAAACGTCATCTATGAAATTCAATGCATATTTGGCCTGACTCATGGACATATGATGGAATGGGCCAGCAACATCACTGTGGATCAGCTCGAGGGTTGCAGAGGTTCTCTCATGACTAGCTCTCTCAAATTTATGCTCTGGGTGTTTTCCTAGGATACAACCTTGGCAGACTCCTTTGGAAAATTTTAACTTGGGAAACCCTATGACCATATCTTTTTCACTAAGATCAGAAAGATAATTGTAATTTAGGTGGCCAAATCTTTCATTCCAAAGCTTTATTGCTTCATTAGCATGAATCAGAAGAGCAGAGGGGTTTGAGTAGGGTAGGAAGTGTGAGAACATGTATACCTTCTGAGCATGATTTGCAACTCCTTTTGCAATGACTTTACCACTTGAGATCTCTGTGATCTCAACTTCACCAGGGGAGAATATGACCTTCTTTGGATACCCAGTGTGAGTCATCGGGTACACTGATAAGAGGTTGGAGGCAAGACCAGGCACATACAACACATTGCTAAATTGACCATGATCAAGATCAATCCTCGCTTTTCCCAAAATTTCAGTGAGAGATTCATGTCCCAGTAATATAGGTGGTCCCTTCGACATTTCAAGTGAGGAGAATGCCTCCTTGGTTGAAACCATGTGTCTTGAAGCTCCAGAATCAATGATGAAACTAGGTGATCTTGATGTGCTAGCAACCAATACATGAGATCTCTCTCTGTCATCTGAACTTGATCCTCCTTCTCTCTTCTTTGAGCTGTCTGGAAGGGAGATTCCATTCTTCTCTGGGAGTTGGGTCAGCACGTATATTTGCTTCTTCATACAAAATATTTCAGTGTGATTTCCCTTATTGCAGTATGCACACTTGCTCATTTCTCCTTTATTCTTCTTCTTGGAACCTTGTGGCTCCTCCGGAGACTTGTTCTTGTCTCTCTTTTGCTCAAGTGGATTTTTAGATTTATTTTTGCTTTTTGAATCCACCCTCGAATCTCCAGCAACCAGAGCTTGGTCTTTGGATGATTTGATGGTTCCCATCATCACCAGCTTGTCTTGTTCTTGTGTGAGAGATTCCATGAAATCTGCAAGGCTAGGCATCTTCCAGGTTTGAGCTGTCAACTTTGTGGCATAGAAGGTCGAAACAAAAACTGCATAGTCAGGTCCAAGATTCGAGAGTATGGAAAATACTAGCTTATCATCCTTCTTTTCGATCCCACATTGTTTTAGCTGCAAAACAAGTGCTTTGAACTTGGAGAAATAGAGTTGCAGAGATTCAAAGCTACTGGGACTCAGGGAAATCAGCTCATTTTCGATTTGATGTCCCCTCATCTCATATTTCTTTCCAAAAATATCAGTAATCTTCTCCCATACTTCATTTGGTGATGTCAATCCATCAATATGGAAAAGGAGGTCTCTGGAAATAATCAGACACAAGAGACCATAGGCCTCATCCCTCCTGTTGTGCCATTTTATCTTCTCTGCAGCTGCATTGGGCTATGCTTCTGTTGCCATAGTCACCATGTAGATGCCTTTCTCTCTAAATAGTATCTCCACCTTTTCTTTCCATTCAAATAAATTGAAAGGAGTCAAGATGATCTTCTGAGATTGATCCATAGCTTAGAAATTGTCCCGGCTGTCAGTAGAAGGCTCCCAGTCACTGATGTCGAACCTGCAAATCAATTTTGAAGGAGAGAAATTGATCTACAATGGCTCTGATAGCATGTGGAAATTGAACCCAGTGATAGAACAATTTTACTCACAACAATTATCAATTGATCATGAAAAATCACTCACAAAAGAGACTGAAAATGGAGCTGAACACTAAACTGTATTAACTTAGTGTACAATAGCCAACCCTGTAAAATAATAGGTTGATGTATTAAATAATTACATAAGGTATTTTAATGCATGAGTAGCAATTCAAATCTAGTCAAAAGCAGGCTTACTAAAATTAAGCAAATCCCCCATAGGTGCAAAAAGTTGTTTCCAAATCAGTCATGGAGCTCACAAATTGGAAAAAACACTTAGGAAAGATAAAGAGTGATGGAAGGACAACTCATACATGTTTTTCATAGGAGAAAAGAGTGGAGGATGTGGAGGACAAAACACTAGTTCACCTCACCTACTGAAACTTTCCCAATTGCCTTAAAGCACTGAAAAAGTAGGCAATAAAGCAGAAAAAGCAGAAGGGCACCTAGGAGACTAGGAATAAAGTAGAATTGATTCCTTGAGGTTTCCCAAGCACTACATGAGTCAAAATAGGCAAGTTTGACCACTATGGATAGGTAAATGACAGCTTGCATAAGGTGGAATCATGAGACTAGGCAAATAAGACAAAAATAATTAAATTAATGTCTAAGGTAGCTAACTATGGGTTGATTATTATAATAGTTTCTTCAAATTCTCAACCGTATCATACTCTAAATCGAGAGAAGATGTAGGCTTAGTATTCGAGGGTTGATTTCTTGTTTTGACAGTTGAACTGTCATCTGTAGGAGTTGTGGAGAGTTCCCATGAGGACTAATTCTTCTTGCTCCTAGTATTATATTGATGCCGATTGACATTTATAACATCAACTTCTTCATCGTCGGTCACTTCCATGTTATCCCAGAAGTGACTGATAATTTGTGGGGGTTGTTCTTCAGTGTTTTTATCTGTACCTTGGGCATCCTCCGAGGCCTGTCTTGAATATTGGGTTTCACCTTCCGCTGACGTTTCTAAGCCTAAGACCAATAATTTTAAGA
The DNA here is from genome assembly GCA_001517045.1 of Pseudotsuga menziesii. NCBI lineage: Eukaryota > Viridiplantae > Streptophyta > Pinopsida > Pinales > Pinaceae > Pseudotsuga > Pseudotsuga menziesii. Next base: position 321,243 of record LPNX010630197.1, read on the forward strand.
AGTTATTAATTTCATCTATGTTACTAGCTTTAGAAGGTGGGGTCAATTTAACAACTATATTTTGGAATGGTCTTCTAAAAGGCTGCCTAGGTGGATCTTTATTCAGAATACTTTCAGAAGTTGCTTTCTTCAAATCAATGATTTCATTGGATAACTTTTTTATGACTCTCTGGTGGCTATCTAAGTCTAGTGTGTCTTGATCCTTCTTATCAGGATTCGTGGTTTTAGAAAGATTCTCATTCTTTTTTCGAGAAGAGGAGGTAGAATCTGTGTCTACCCTGGGATTTGTCTTAATAGCAGACATGTCCTTCTCGACCTTAATGGCTTCATAAAAGGTTTCAGTGAGAGTGGGTTTGGAATCTCTCCTAACAAACATGGCCATAGACAAGGGTAAAGCTGAGGTATAAAATTCAATAGTGACATCTTCAACAGGCCTTGAGGTGGCAGGGATTCTGTTTCTAAGAGTCAAGAACCTCTGGTTAAAGTCTTTGACCTTCTCCTTGGTTTCCATACGGATCCTAGATAATTCTAATACCAACATGGCTGGAGTCTTATCGTCTCCAAACTTATTCATGAAAGCCAACTCGAATTCATTCCAACTGGTAATAGAACCAACAGTAAGTGAGAAGTACCAAGTTGAGGCTTTGCCCTCAAAAGTGTAAGGGAAGAGCCGGCAGACTACATCTTCGTGCTCAACATTCAGAAGCCTAACTACTAGCATAAATTTCTTAACATTGTCTTCTACAGTCTCTTTCAGTTCGGGATTGAATTTGGGAACCAACAGTAAGTGATCAACATCCTATGCTAACCATGGCAAATTGGCATTGGGGTTTGGGTTTAGGTTTGCCATGTTCCTTGGTGATGGAGGTGGTGAAGGTGGTCTTTGCAAAATTTAAGGAGGAGAGTGTGGTGGCGATGGGGGTTGACTAGACCCTCCTGTAGTAGTTGGTCCTAAAGAAGATGAAGGTTGATTGGTGCCTGTTAGAGACTGTTGTAATTGATGGTTAGGGAGGACACCTAAATGTTGATACTTTTCTTCAGAAGTAGACTCAATATGGAGAGTACGTGCACGTCTGATCTTTGGAAGGGGAAATTTAGTGGGTTGGATCCCGGTGAGATTTGAATAAGCTCTAGTTAAAATCCTGCGGGATTCATTGATGGCTTGTTCGATCTGATCAAGTTCTTCGGGTGGATGGGCACCACTAGAGTTGAACTGATGAATAAGACTTCTAATAGTATCGTTCAATGGGGTCTCATCTAATTGTGATGACTGGAATGTTTGTGGTTGGAATGATGACTATAATTCACCTGATCGAGAAGGTGGTGTGAATTGAGGAGTAGAGGGGTGATTAATTTTGTGAACATGATTGTTTTCATCAGCCATTTGCTTAAGCACGCCCTCCTTCTAGCGCCATTGTTGACAGGCCAAATTGGCGCAATAGTCAACTAAGAGACAACCCAATCCAAAAGCTTTCCAACGCTACTCTCAGTCATTAGATAGCTGTCTCTGACGGGATTAATGCCCCGTTGCCTTCTTTTAAATCACTCCCAATTACAGGAGTAGACTCAAAGGAAAGAAAGTAAAGTAAATGTTGTTAGTTGAATATATACTACAGTTATGAATATACAAAGGAAAATGTTAAAGATGATTAGTAAGTTAGTTCATATGTTACACAACTGATAACTAAAAATTGGACTAGTTTAAACCAATTGATCTATGTGTACAAGAATAAATGGTAAAGAAAATGTGTAACAAACTCAACCAATCATATAAATTACAATATAGACACATGTACATTCATAATAAGATTGAGTGATAATTTGACAGAGTTCAAATATAAAAATCTGATTCAAACCTAGTTTCTATGAGCTAAATTAAAAAGTAATACACACTTATCATAGATATCCTATCCTGATCAGGAGCATAATAACATTAACCCCAGAATTAACATGTGATTAATGATGCTATGCAGACAATCTCGAAGTGTTCAAAATAAATTCTGAGAAAAACCAAGACAACACACATAAATAGTATATCACATATATTTAGATGATAACATCAAAATTTAATATATGACATGAATCTGCAAGTTAAACCAGAATAGATTGATAATTCAACATGATACGCTTGCACATTTCTCCAAAGAAAAGTGACAAAACATAAAAACTACGAAACGAAAATAACAGGATCATACGATACTATAAGTACACCTCCATAATGAAAATACTACAAATGTACTTATAACATATTCAGTCAAAGGGTGTTGTAACTACACACAAGAAATTGTCTTAGTTGCAAAAAAGTGAAAGTGACGTGATCCTGCCTAGTTCCCTTCATTAACCATTGACCCCCCATTTTCTCCTATAGACCGTGTCTCTTTAAATATATTCGATCTCGTATAGAGATCCTTCTAATTTACTAGAAAACAGGGATTTATACTATTGTAATCTTAACCGACTTCAGCTAAAATGGGAAAAATGACAAATGAAATTGTCATTTTTCTTTACACATTACGATAGCCTGAAATCGAAAAGATCTGGACTATAGTGCTAAACCAAAAATAATGAAGAGACTAGTAGATTGGTGACACCTGGGAGATGATATATCCACAATCAAAACCGGTTTCAACTGTTTCCTTCATAATTGTTTGGAGATAATCTTGAAAAGATGTGATCATCAAAATCCAAAAAGGGCGCATCTAGAAAACCGAACAAATCATCTGCAATACCAAAACGGAAAAAATTAACACAAACTGCGAGAGTATTTAACACAAATCACATAATTAACTAATTTACTCAAAACAATACCTGGAAAACAAAAATAACTTCATATCATTTGCTGCTTCTATTTACATACTTCAAACCTGAAATTATTTTCTAGACATCTGTACAAAACGTGAGTATCCCAAAATGCTATGGTCTAACAGGGGTATTGTAAACCTGTATGTTCACACCAGTGGCCGGTATTTGAGAAAATGGAGCCTGTGAGGGACCTTTTAGCTGCATCAAGGCAACCTGATCATTCAGCTCATGAATTTTTTCTTTCTTTTGATGATTCTTATGAGATAATTTGTGAACTTTCCAGATCAACAGGTTCTTATGTCGCTTCAAACGCAGGATTCATTTGTCAGCCAAATCATATTTCTCTTTACTGTCCTTCACAGAGGGCTTAACAGTATTAAATTTTTCCACCATACTCCTAGTTTATCTTCCCATCACCCTAACACTTGGTGTCTTACTAATATATCCACAGAGTTCATCAGCACGGTTCGGGGTCACTAGGGAAAGGTTTACAGATTCCCTCGTTCGTTTAGGACGGACGGGAGACTTGGGACTTTGCATAGGAGCAGGAGCGCAATTCTTCTGGACGGTAGGGTTTTCCTGAGCGTTAGGGTTTGGCAGAGGGTTATATGCAGGAGGAGTTTGTATTTCACAAGGTTGCTGATGCCTAAAACATTCCTTCGCCCAGTCAAATTGGAAATGGAAAAATGCCATGAAACCGTTCTGCTCAAGAAAATGGTCCCAGGTCTGATTTCGTTTGGAAAACTCCCTTTCCACTAGAATTCTAATGAGACCATGGCGAAAAACACTCAGACCAATATTTTTAGGCCCTTTCCTGATGGCCATAGACATTCTAGTCATACTTTGGACTAAGTAGTGAGGTAAATTGATAGGCTGACTGAGAAATACAGTCATTAACCTAAGATGATAAACATACGCAGAAGAAAGACGACCGTCACAAGTAACGTACCTGTGAATGACATCCAACAGAGGCCTCCATTCCCTTTTAAAATACTCGCTCGACACACCAGCCCTGAAAGACACTTCCTGGCAGGTGTTTTTTAACATTTTCCTCCATTTGGTAGATTTCATCTATTTAGACTTAAACCAGTGTTCACCTGCTAAAGGTAGATCCGCGGCCAAGGTGACTGAACGCTCATCCACTTTGAACTGAAGGTCAGCCACCTTAGCTCTAGCATCAACCAGGGAGAGGGAAAATAACCTGGTAACTTCAGGGTTCGAGTTTGCAAATTTGTGGAAAAAGGGAAGCCACCCAACTATCTCTACTTTGGCTAGGAGTTTCAGATTCTCATCAAGAAGCTTCGTATTATTAGGTTCAACCCTAACAACCGGGGCCATGGCTATGAGTGTGAATGTACATAGTTGCGCACAGAGGAGATACAATGGGCTGCAATAACCTAGAGCGCTGGAGAGACACCATTCGGAACACAAGCCAAGCAAAAACCATGGATAATGATATCCAACTTGCTCATAAAGGAGATAAGATATGGATAAACTCAGACATAAACCCTATAAAATTGGCATGAGAGAACATGAATGATTATACAGAGAGGTGATCAAATAATGGCACAAGATGGCGAAGATTCCAGAACAACCTCACTTAGCCATCATTTATTCATCTTGATCGAAATACAACCACGAATTGAATGAAGCACAAGTGTCCAATGAACAGGAAGACATGACGCTACACTTGTACTGAGATTAAATATCATCACGAAAAATCTGTATGTGTTGAATGATGAAATAATAGCCCTTCATCAAGTAGATCAGATTTGGAAACGGTGACGCGAATTGAACTGACCGTAATCAATGAACCTTGGGTGTAAAACCACAAACCTTGCTATATAATAATTACAACCTTTGAAAATGGTGAATATGATACATGAAACACATATCACATGACCCATTATATCAACCCCAACCATTAAATGCAAAAATATAAGTCACGTATGGAGAATATTTCAAAGATCGAGATTAAATACTTGTGGTTGGATTAAGCATAGTTCAAGGATTTGATGATAAACCTAAGGGATGAAGATTTGCATAACTTTGATGAGGTACCCAAACGCGAAATAATTAGCCTTCCATGTTCCAAAACCTTGTCAAATTTGCAATTAAAACACAAATAAAACATACCAAATGATGAATGTTCAAATAAGGCTTATGGTGAGGCTATGGTGAAAAGCATATCAACCCATGCGCTTATCCACTAAATTGAAACAAAATTCCATTCAAAAATAATGATTTTAATATAGTCATTTTACCAACTAATAATAGTTCCCAAGGTTATAAAAACAATGGAATTTCACCGTTTCAGTAGCTCCTGAGTCTGTAACTTGAAATGAGAAATTCAAATATTTCATCTAGCAAAATAAAATTTTGCTTGATGAAATTTGTTTTTTAAGGCTGTTGGGTAGAGCACAACAGATGGCGACTGATTGGACGGAACAGTTATCTTTGTTTTCTTGGCCTGAAATCATGCAATCAAAAGAAATTAGATCCCTCATGTATACCATTATACAAAGTCAACATTTAGCATCTTAAACAGATTCAGGGATTTCATATCTCTAAAGCTTACCAGCAATTTATACTTTTAATTACTTATTTAATAAAGATCAGGTTTCCCACAAAAGTCATTCCAAATGGAGTAAGGCAATAGGTGGCTTGGTTTTTGAAGAATAAAGTCTCAATACCACAAGCATGGCCCTGTTGCCAGCAGATGTCCATAGCCTCAACAAAGTTGCTTCAAAGCCCAAAGAATGCCAGTATCGCATCTGCGAGCTAAAGATAGACAATTATAGTTAGGTTGAAATATTACTATCACTTTATTTTTTTTCTTTTTTCTTTTTTTATTTTATTTTAATGAGAATACTTGAAGACCATGGCTCTGGCTTTGTAAACAGGTAGTAACCATGTCAGTCAGCAATCTGCACTACAATAAATAAACCGGCTCGTGATGAGACCTTTTATCCCTTAGTATTTTGTCCAAGGGCCATTGTCCCGGCTTGGTGAACGGAAGAGACAATGTTACTGAATGCAAATCTATGATGCTGAATAGACTGACTCATGATGAGACCCTCTGTATTTTAAAAATTAATTGTTTTTGTATTCAAATCCAACCATGGCCAGATTGTAGTTATAGTTAATCTCGAATGAGATCATCTTAGTAGATGGGGAGGCAAGTCTAACTCTCTTAACGAGAGGGGGTGGTGTAAAAGACTTGAATAGATAACCTTTATAAATACTACCCTAATCCTTTGGAGAAATCTTTGTGGAGGCTTGTCTTATTGATTTATATTTACATGACTTAAGAATTTCTGGTAAGATTTAGAAAGGTGAAAACTGTCCACTGTTCAAGATGTAAAATAGTTATTAATGAACCTTTAAGGGAAGCATGGCAATACTCAGGATAACAAAGATCATGACACGTGATTTGTAAGTCAACCACAATATTTGGTGAAAAGTCATCAGCTAGAAATTAAATGAATTGATCACTCTCAAAAATTGTGTAGATGAACCAGCAAATAAACTCCAGAGGGTATTCAAAACAAACAAATAAAATGAACACACTAAAAAGTTCGCAAACCGAGAGAACAACACAAGGTATGTACAGGATAATCCCCTAAGGGGTATCAATAGAAATATTTTTTGATTAGATGGCCATTTACTGGAAGGTTATTGATGTCTCCCTCTAGTGACTGCAACCTGAATGTGCTGGGACCAAGTTTTTCTATAATGATAAATGGTCCCAGCCACAGGCATTGGAACTTAGTATGTTTTCCTAATTCTTCATCCTCTTTGTCCCATTTCAGCACTAGATCACCTACATCAATATCTCTACTAGATGATTTTTTGTGGTCAAACCAGCGTTTCACTGTCTTCTGGTGTTGGTCAAATTTTTTTCTGGCTAACTCTCTTTCTTCCTCCAATTTAAGCAGAGTATTAATCCAATGTTCCGTTGCAGAACATCCTATTTCCTGCACTGACAGGGAGAGCTGTAGAGAGGGTAAAAATAGATGGGGAGGTAGAATAACTTCTTTACCGTATGCCAGAAAAAAGGGAGAATTACCTATGGCAGCTTTGGGAGTCACTCTGTCAGCCCACACGGCATTTGATAAGGCTTTGTGCCAATTTGTATGGTGATTAACCACTGTGCGTTTTAGAATCTTGATTAAATTTTTATTGGAGGATTCAGCTAATTCGTTACCTTAAGGATAGTAATTAGCTGAATACTTCAACTTTATACCCTTTTCCAATGCGTATTCTGTCAATTTTAAAGAAGAGAAATAGGTTGCATTGTAAAAAATCAAAGATTCTGGAGCGCCAAACCTAGTGACAATAGAAGAGTCGAGGAATGATATCACCTGTTATGAGTTAACCACTCGCAAAGGGATGGATTCGACCCATCTAGTGAAATAATCAGTGGCTATTAGGATGTACTTGTGCTACTGTGAGGAAGCTGGTGTAATCAGACCAACAACGTCTATACCCCATTGTTGAAATGGAATTTCAACAATAACAGGCTGGAGAAATAATGCTGCTTTCTTAAGTCTTTCGGCTGCTCTCTGACACTCCTGACATTTCCTAGCAAAGGAATATGCATCTCTGAACAAAGTAGGCCAGTAATATCCAGCTTTGATCACTTTATGTGCAGTGGTTTCCCCGCCAAAGTGTCCCCCGGCTGGCCCTGCATGTAGTTGAGACAACACACTATCATCTTCATTTCTTTCTAAACAACGAAGGAGAACCCCTTTGAAATTATTTTTGAATAGAATGTTATCAATCAGCTGATAAGGGGCAGATATTAATCTCAAATCCTTTTTGCTACGTGGATCTAAATTTTCAGGAGCATTTCCATGCAATAGAAAAAACTTAATGTCATGATACCACGAATCAGAGGGGGCTGATATTGGAACAACTTCCCTTTCAAACAGAGAATCTTCATTGATAAAGTGCAGATCAGATTCTTACATGTCTGAAGACTCGGTTGCTAACTTACAAAGTCCCTGTCCACTGACAATTTTTAAAGGCTTGATTTCTAGGTCATACTCCTGAAGTGTTGTGACCCAATGGGCTCACTTTTCACCCAAGTCCTTTTGCACCAAAATATTTCTGACTGGGGAATATGGCACAATAACCTTGGTATGAGAATCTCAGCAGATATGGCCAAAAATATTTTACTAACTTAGAAAAAGCAAAGGCTTGTTTGTCTACTTCTGGATAATTGAGCTCTGCGCCATTAAAACAAGAACTTTTAAAAGCAATGGGAGCTTCATTATTTTCTTTATTTTTCTGCGTTAAAACAGTGGCATACGAAGAGTCAGATGCAAAGGTGTACAAAATAAATTGTTTGGAGAAATCAAGGCTAGTTAAGGTGGGTGCTTTGGAAATAGCTTTTAATATATCTTGAAAGTATTGCTTTTCTTCAGCAGACCATTTAAACTCAGCATCTTCTTTAATCATTTCCTGAAGTGGTCTGACAATCTCAGTGAACCCAGGAATAAACCTAGAGACAAAATTTATTTTCCCTAGAAATGATTGCATGGTTTTCTTTGAGTTAGGCATAGAAATCCGGGATATAGCTTGGGTTCGTTCAGGGTCAATATTGATATCTTGTTTTGAAACTACAAGACCCAATAGTTTACCTTCTGTGACCATGAAGATATATTTCTTGGGATTCAGGGAGATCCCATATTTCCCGCAATGCTCGAAAACCCTCCTAAGATGTCTTAGGTGATCATCCCTATTTTTTGAAAAAATAGTTACATCATCAAGGTAAATGACAATAGATTGGTAGATTAGGCCTCTAAATGCAATATCCATTGCCCTTTGAACGTTGCTCCGGCATTAATTAAACCAAATGGCATTTTTTTGTAAGCATAAGTTCCCCAAGGGGTTCTAAAGGTTGTTTTCAACTGATCTGTTTTGGATACTAATACTTGATTGTATCCCGAAAAGCCATCTAAAAGTGAGAATATTTCAGATCCAGAAACCTGTTGTAAGATATTTTCCATAGGGGGAATGGGATAATTATCTTTTTCTGAAATCTTGTTTAGATTTCAAAAATCGACGCATAGCCTAATCTCATAATTTTTCTTTCTAACTGGGACAAGATTTGCCACCCACTGCGTATGCTGCACCGAAAATATTATCCTGGTAGCCAAGAGTTTGCTAAGTTCTTTATTAACAGCCGGTTCCAGGCTAGGGTGCATTTTCCTTAACTTCTGCTGAAATGGTTTAGCCTGTTGTTTCATCGTGATGACATGTTGCATTATGTTTGGATCAAATGTCTTGAGATCGTCATATGTCCAAGAAAAAATGTCTTTAAACTCATTAAAGAGTTGTATGAAGGCTATTTTTTCTTGGGGGGTACATGTACTGCCCAGATTGACAAATTGAGGGTTATGCTCTGTGCCTAAATTTATGACTTCAGATTGCATAGTAGAGCGGTTGGTTTTACAGTTCCTTGCACCTTTAAATTTGTCTTTAAAATCATAGAACTTCTCAAGTTTGATTACAGATTTGGGACTAGTACTGACCTAATTAAGAGATTGTTCAATCGAACAAGGTTTATGAATTACCGAAAAGTTATACAGGTCTTCATCATGAGTTATCTCATTAATGACTGCATCTTTGAAGGTGTCCTTCATGGTCAAAAACTTGATTAATTACTCGTCATGGTCAAAGACTCTCCAGTTGACAATATTATCAGGTATGGAAGGCCTGAAAAGCAGTTTGACAGAGAATGAATCAGGGAATATCCCTTCAGATGGAATTAGCCTTGAAGCAACATTCACTAACAGATTTGCTTTCTGATTCAAATAACGAGGAATAGAATTTATATTAAAAGCTTCAAACGATAATAATAAATTCCACACCTCTATCTAGTAATTTTTTAGATGACCAGCAATGCAATGTATAGTGTTGCGTACCTGTCTAAAGATAATTTCAAAATCTCCTAATACTACCAGGGCTTTAGCTCCTAGATCAATTGCCTTTTTCAGCCCTTGAATAAGGGCTTCATATTCAGCAATATTATTAGTACACTCAAATTCCAACCTGCAAGCAATAAAATACCTTTTTCCTTGGGGATCTAACAACAAGCAACTGGCCCCAGCCCCTTCCTTTGACTTAGATCCGTCAAAGTATAGGGACCAGAGTCCATTATTCAGGTCTAAATGTGCAGTATTTACAGCTGGAATGTTTTCTGTAACTTGCGTAAAATGAAAAAATTCGGACTACTATTCTAGATTTTGGACTGATGAAGTTTCAGCCTAAAAGTTTCCAAAAAATGAATCAACCATGTAATTTCCCTTTATAGTATTAGAAAATAACACTGGTTCATTTGAGTCATTGAGTTCAGTTACTGTGTGCTTCATATAACGCTCTTGATCAATTCTGATTTTGTTTGGGCGACCATTATGAGGAAGCCATAAGTGTGACCAGTCCATTGCAAAATATCCTTTTAATTTTTCAGACCAATCTCTACTGAGGAATAAGCCATATGCCTCAGGGATATCTGTAACAATTATGTCAATGATGAAATGAACCTGAGGGTTTGAGGCTAGTCTTATCAGTACTTCCTTTAGCTTTCCTATTACCTTTACGTTAGATCGGTCAAGTTGCACAATGCTCGTATCACATGGCATGGGGACTGCATTAAGTTTTTTACATACCAAATATGGCATGACGTTTTTCGAAGCTCCTAAATCTATCATACAATTGTGTACCTTACGATTGCAGATTTCAAATGTGAGCAAAAAAGGAGGAGTTGAGGAATCTGATTTCTTACCTATGGATTAGGCGTTAACTGAAGTTTTAGTTGGATTGTCTTTAGTACTAGCAGAGCTATTTTGAGTGGAGGAATTTTTGCCATTTTTATTCAAAGAAACCCCTTGAATAATCTTGTCTCGAATAGGAGGAAATTTGAGGAGTTCGTAGATAGAAATATTGGCTCTAAGTTTCTTCAAATCCTCAACAAGATCATACTCTAAATCGAGAGAAGGTGTAGGCTTAGTATTCAAGGGTTGATTTCTTATTTTGATAGTTGAACTATCATCTGTAGGTGTTGTGGAGGATTCCCCTGAGGACTGATTCTTCTTACTCCTAGTATTATATTCATGCTGATTGACATTTATAGCATCAACTTCTTCATCGTCGGTCACTTCCATGGTATCCCAGAAGTGACTGATAATTTGTGGGGGTTGTTCTTCAGTGTTGTTATCTGTACCTTCGGCATCCTCCAAGGCCTATCTTGAAGATTGGGTTTCACCTTCAGCTGACGTTTCTAAGCCTGAGACCAATAATTTTAGGAAGTTATTAATTTCATCTATGTTACTAGCCTTAGAAGGTGGGGTCAGTTTAGCAGCTGTATTTTGGAATGGTCTTCTAAAAGGCTGCCTAGGTGGATCTTTATTCACAATACTTTCAGAAGTACCTTTCTTCAAATAAATGATTTCGTTGGATAGCTTTTTTATGACTCTCTGGAGTCTGTCTAAGTCTAGTGCGTCTTGATCCTTCTTATTAGAATTCGTGGTTTTAGAAATATTATTATTCTTTTTGCGAGAATAGGAGGAAGAATCCGTGTTTACCCTAGGGTTTGTCTTAATAGCAAACATGTCCTTCTTGACCTTAATGGATTCATCAAAGGTTTTAGTGAGAGTGGGTTTAGCATCTCTCCTAACAAACATGGCCATAGACATGGGTAAAGCTGAAGTATAAAATTCAATAGTGGCATCTTCAGCAGGCCTCAAGGTGGCAGGGATTATGTTTCTAAGAGTCAAAAACCTATGGTTAAAGTCTTTGACCTTCTCCTTGGTTTCCATACAGATCCTAGATAATTCCAATACCAACACAGCTGGAGTCTTATCGTCTCCAAACTTATTCATGAAAGCCAACTCGAATTCATTCCAACTGGTAATAGAACTAGTAGTAAGTGAGAAGTACCAAGTTGAGGCTTTTCCCTCAAAAGTGTAAGGGAAGAGCCGATAGACTACATCTTCATGCTCAACATTCAGAATCCTAACTACTAGCATAAATTTCTTAACATGGTCTTCTACAGGCTCTTTCAGTTCAGGATTGAATTTGGGCAACAATTTCTCAGGATGCTTTGGCAAAGGATGTTGATCACCTGGAACAGCGACCGCATCCCATGCTAACCATGGAAAATTGGCATTGGGGTTTGGGTTTAGGTTTTCCATGTTCCTTGGTGATGGAGGTGGTGAAGGTGTTCTTTGCAAAATGTGATGAGGAGAGTGTGGTGGCGATGGGGGTTGACTAGACCCTCCTGTAGCAGTTGGTCCTGAAGAAGATGAAGGTTGATTGATTCCTGTTAGAGACTGTTCTAATTGATGGTTATGGAGGACACCTAAAGGTTGATAATTTTCTTCAGAAGTAGACTCAATATGGAGAGTACGTGGACATCTGATCTATGGAAGAGGAAATTCGGTTTGTTGGATCCCGATGAGATTTGAATAAGATCTAGTTAAAATCCTACGAGATTCATTGATGGCTTGTTCGAACTGATCAAGTTCTTCAGGTGGATGGGAACCACTAGAGTTGAACTAATGAATAAGACTTCTAACAGTATCATTCAACGGGGTCTCATCTAATTGTGATGACTGGAATGTTTGTGGTTGGGATGATGACTGTAATTCACTCAATCGAGAAGGTGGTGTGAATTGAGCAGTAGAGGGGTGATTAATGTTGTGAACAGGATTGTTTTCATCAGCCATTCGCTTAATCAAGAACTCCTTCTAGCGCCATTGTTGACAGGACAAATTGGCGCAATAGTCAACTAAGAGACAACCCGATCCAAAAGCTTTCCAAAGCTGCTCTCAGTCGTTAGATAGTTGTCTCTGATGGGATTAAGGCCCCATTGCCTTCTTTTAAATCACTCCTAATTACAGGAGCAGACTCGAAGGAAAGAAAGTAAAGTAAATGTTGTTAGCTAAATATATACTACGGTTATGAATATACAAAGGAAAATTTTAAAGATGATTACTAAGTTAGTTCATATGTTACATAACTGATAAGTACAAATTGGACTAGTTTAAACCAATTAATCTATGTGTATGGGAATAAATGGTAAATGAAATGTTTAACAAACTCAACCAATCATATAAATTACAATATAGACACATGTACATTCATAATAAGATTGAACAATAATTTGACATAGTTCAAACATAAAAATATGATTCAAACCTAGTTTCCATGAGCTAAATTAAAAAATAATACACACTTATCATAGATATCCTATCCTAATCAGGAGTATAATAAGATTAACCCCAGAATTAACATGCGATTAATGATGCTGTGCAGACAATCTCGAAGTGTTCAAAAGAAATTCTGAGAAAAAATGAGACAACACACATAAATAGTATATCACATATATTTAGATGATAACATCAAAATTTAATATATGACATGAATCTGCAAGTTAAACCAGAATAGATCAATAATTCAACATGATATGCTTGCACATTTCTCCAAAGAAAAGTGACAAAACATAAAAACTACGAAAAGAAAATAACATGATCATACGATACTATAAGTAGACCTCCATAATGAAAATACTGCAAATATACTTATAAAATCTTCATTCAAAGGGTGCTATAACTACACACAAGAAATTGTCTTAGTTACAGAAAAGTGAAAGTGACGTTATCCTGCCTAGTTCCCTTCATTAACCATCAACCCCCCCTTTTCTCCTGTAGATCGTGTCTCTTTAAATATATTCGATCTCGTATAGAGATCCTTCTAATTTACTAGAAAATAGGGATTTATACTATTGTAATCTTAACTGACTTCAGCTAAAAAGGAAAAAGTGACAAATGAAATTGTCATTTTTCTTTACACATTACGATAGCCTGAAATTGAAAAGATCCGGACTATAGTGCTAAGCCAAAAATAATGAAGAGACTAGTAGATTGGTGACACCTGGGAGATGATATATCCACAATCAAAACCGGTTTCAATTGTTTCCTTTATAATTGTTTGGAGATAATCTTGAAAACCTGTGATCATCAAAATCCAAAAGGGGCACATCTGGAAAACCGACCAAATCATCTGCAATAACAAAACTGAAAAAATTAACACAAACTGCGAGAGTATTTAACCCGAATCACATAATTAACTCAAAACAATACCTGGAAAACAAAAATAACTTCATATCATTTGCTGCTTCTATTTACATACTTCAAACCTGAAATTATTTTCTAGACATCTGTACAAAACGTGAGTATCCCAAAATGCTATGGTCTAACAGGGGTATTGTAAGCATGTATGTTCACACCAGTGGCCAGTATTTAAGAAAATGGAGCCTGCAAGGGACCTTTTAGCTGCATCAAGGCAACCTGAGCATTCAGCTCATGAATTGTTTCTTTCTTTTGATGATTCTTACAGGATAATTTGTGAACTTTCTGGATCAACAGGTTCTTATGTCGCTTCAAACGCAGGATGCATTTGTCAGCCAAATCAGATTTATCCTGCAATCTTGTATTCTCAACCTTCGCAGAATTATTATGTGCCACTACCTCCTTTATCTCTACTTCCATGCAACATATCTTATCAAGCAAGCAATTTACAAATAGTGGATGTACTGTTTCACTAAATCGATGTGAACTAGCTGGATCCCCTCCAACAGGTTTATCCTTGATTTGAGGATCTAGAACATAATCCATATTGGGATCCTTATCAGGAATATGAGGACTTTTCTCTGCTGGGTGAGTCACAGGCTCAGGATCCATATCAGGCCAATCATGAGAGACAGGTCCATGCTCTTCCTAGTCCAATACAATCATTTGAGTGTCTTCACTGTCCTTCACAGAGGGCTTAACAGTATTAACTTTTGCCACCATACTCCTAGTTTGTCTTCCCATCACCCTAACACTTGGTGTCTTACTAATCTGTCCACAGAGTTCATCACCATGGTTCGGGGTCACCGGGGAAAGGTTTACAGATTCCCTTTTTTGTTTAGGATGCACGGGAGAGTTGGGAATTTGCATAGGAGACAGAGCGCAATTCTTCTGGATGGTAGGGTTTTCATGAGCATTAGGATTTGGCAGAGGGTAATATGCAAGCGGAGTTGGGATTTCACAAGGGTGCTGATGCCTAAAACATTCCTTCGTGTAGTCAAATTGGCAATGGAAAAATGCCATGAAACCGTTCTGCTCAAGAAAATCGTCCTAGGTTTGATTTCGTTTGGACAGCTCCCTTTCCACTAGCATTCTAATGAAACCATGGTGAAAAAGACTCTGACCAATATTTTTAGGCCATTTCTTGATGGCCACAGACATTTTAGTGATACTTTGGACAAAGTAATGAGGTAAATTGATAGGCTGTCTGAGAAATATAGTCATTAACCTAAGATGATAAACATACACAGAAGAAAGACGACCCTCGAAAGTAATGTACCTATGAATGACATCCAACACAAGCCTCCATTCCCTTTTAAAATACTTGCACAACACACTAGCCCTGAAAGACACTTCCTGGTAGGGGTTTTTTAACATTTGCCTCCATTCGGTAGATTTCATCTGTTTAGACTTAAACCAGTGTTCACCTACTAAAGGTAGATCCGAGGACAAGGCGACTGAACGCTCATCCACTCTGAACTGAAGGTCGGCCACCTTAGCTCTAGCATCAACCACGGAGAGGGAAAATAACCTGGTAACTTCAGGGTTCGAGTTTGCAAATTTGTGGAAAAAGGGAAGCCACTCAACTGTCTCTACTTTGGCTAGGAGTTCTGGATTCTCGTCAAGAAGCTTCATATTATTAGGTTCAACCCTAACAACTGGCTCCATGGATATTAGTGCAAATGTACACAGTTGCGCACAGAGGAGATACAACAGGATGCAATAACCTAAAGCGCTGGAGAGAGACCATTTGGAACACAAGCCGAGAAAAAACCATGGATAATGATATCTGACATGCGCATAAAGGAGATAAGACATGGATAAACTCATACAAAAACCCTGTAAAATCGGCATGAGCGAATAGGAATTATTATACAGAGAGGTGATCAAATAATGGCACAAGATGGCGAAGACTCCAGAACAATCTCGCTTAGCCATCATTTATTTGGCTTGATCGAAATACAACCATGAATTGAATGAAGCACAGGTGTCCAATGAACAGGAATACACGACGCTACACTCGTATTGAGATTAAATATCATCACAAAAACTCTGTATGTGTTGAATGATGACATAACAGCCCTTCATCAAGTAGATCGGATTTGGAAACGACGACGCAAATTGAACTGACCGTAATCAATGAACCTTGGGCGTCAAACCACATACCTTGCTATATAATAATTACAACATTTTAAAATGGTGATTATGATATGTGAAACACATATCACATGAACCATTATATCAACCCCAACCATTAAATGCAAAAATATAAGTCACGTATGGAGAATATTGCCAAGATCGAGATTAAATAATTGTGGTTGGATTAAGCATAGTTCGAGGATTGGATGATAAACCTAAGGGATGAAGATTTGCATAAATTTGATGAGGTATCCAAACGGAGAAATAGTTAGCCTTCCATGTTCTACAACCTTGTCAAATTTGCAATTAAAACACAAATAAAACATACCAAATGATGAATGTTCAAATAAGGCTTATGGTGAGGCTATGGTGAAAAGCATATCAACCCATGCGCTTATCCCCTAATTTGAAACACAATTCCATTCAAAAATAATGATTTTAATATAGTCATTTTACCAAATAACAATAGTTCCCAAGGTTATAAAAACAATGGAATTTCACCATATTAGTTGCTCCTGAGTTCGTAACTTGAAATGAGAAATTCAAATATTTCATCTAGCAAAATAAAATTTTGCTTGATGAAATTTGTTTTTTTAAGGCTATTGGGTAGGAGCACAACAGGTATATACTACCTTAGTCCTTATAATCTATGTTAAAACTTTGTGTGGAGTTCTATGGTCATCATTTTGGACCAGTTTTGTTTTCTCCTTTTTTGAACAACAAG
>LPNX010630197.1:338403-385608 GCA_001517045.1 Pseudotsuga menziesii
GCTAGGGTTTCCCTAGCCGCCATCCCTTGCAGAGTCTGGATCGCTACATCCTCAGTGTCCACTAGCCGCTGTCCCTTGCTGCGCAGAGCTGCTGCTGTCCTCAGCGTGGGGGTTGGATGCCAAGCGTGGAGTTTTTAGGTTGCCGGATTTAGCGTTGAGTTCCTTCAGGTTTGGTTGGTTTCAGCGTGGAGTTTCAGGTTTGGCTGCCATTGCTTTCAGCCGTCCTAGCTCACCGCCTTCAAGGCCCTTCTTCAAGCTGCCGCTCCTCAGGAAGCTTCTCACTCTTCTACCAAGTTCATGAAAAAGATGGACGATATCCCTTCTCTGGAGCTCTCTCCTTTGGATCCATGCCAGAAAGCTCTCATCCTCTCTGAGCAAGCCCTCATTGGTAAGTTCACAGGTTTGTGGCCCAGCCCTAAGGCGGTCGAGATCTGGATTGCAGAACATTGGAACCCTCTTCTGTCAGGACAGGTTTCTCTCTTTGTAGCTGGTCGAGGGTTTTTTGTTTTCTTGTTCTCAAATAAAGCAGAAAGAGACCTTGTCTTTCGTTCGGGCCCCTTCTTCATGGGTTCGAGAGGTCTGTTCTTAGCCCCTTGGTCTCTAGGGCTTAACCCAGAAGCAAAGATCACCACCGCTCCAGTCTGGGTAAGACTTCCTAACCTCCCTCTTCATCTTTGGGGGAAAAGCACTCTGATTGACATTGGTAATAAGTTAGGTCGCTATTTAGACACTGCAGAGCCAAAAGGGGGTCAGTACGGATGTTCTCGTATCTGCGTAGAGGTGAATCTAGAGAAAGGGCTCCCTGAAGACCTAAAGCTTACTTTAGGAGAATGGAGCCACATTCAAGAACTGGGCTATGAGCAGATCCCTTTTAAATGCAACTTCTGTCATGTATACGGCCACTTCGCTAAAAGCTATCCCAAGCTTGTAGAACCACAGAAACCAACAAATCTCCCAGCTTCCAAAGATACAAAGTTCCATATGGTCTCTAATCGACGCTGTCCTCCCAGGCGAAAGGAGCCTCAAGTGTCTCAACAGAAGGCCTCCCAAGATCCTCTTGCAGGTTCTCCACAGCTGAAAAACAAAAATAGTTTTGCAGTTATCCAGGAAGATGAAGTACAAGAACCTGAAGTAGCAGCTGTCTAGGAGCAGGGAAACCATGATTCCATTAGCGCCTTGGAGGCAGTTTCTCCAAAACCCGCTTCCCTTGGCTCGAAGAAAGATCCCATTGATTTGGGTGGCGAGACCTCAGCCCAGGTAGGACTGGCATCCTTGGTCCCTTCATCAGAGGAAGCCTCCAACTCTGAATACTTTTCAGCTCCTTGTCCTCCCCTCAGCAGAGGACGAAAGACAAATAAAGAACGTAAAGAAAAGGAAGCAGCCTCAAACATCAACGTGGGTTCTCAGAAGAAATTGGATCCTTTCATTAAGGGACACTCCTCTCCGCCTGTTTAATGCTTTGCTTCTGTATTCTTCTCTACTCACAATTTGTGAGAGTCTACTCTTGTAAGCAGTACTTTTCTTGAAATAGCTTCAGGAACATTTGGGATTCATTTCTCAAAGCACTTTTAAGAAGGCTAGCTGTTTTAATTGAGGCCATCAGCCTTTTTTCTCAGAATTCCTCCTTGTACGCCTGGCTGGGCTACAACCTTTTTTAAAATTTATAAAAATTTCTCAGTTTCTGTTAAAAATATATATATCATTTACTAGGTTCTATGTAATAGATTTATTGTGTTATAAAATTATTCTAGATCTGAAACCTAAATATGAATTGGTCTTTCTAATTATAACATCTCTTTACTGACAATATGAAATCTGCCAGTAGAGTATATAGGCCAATGGTACACTATGTAATTAATCTGAAAATAATACCGAGTTTGTAGGAAAACACAAATTAAGCAACAAATATAAGACAGAAGTAAAACTTAAAAGTGCACAACTCTTGATAGATATTTAAACATAAATTAAATTACAGAGGTAAGTTAAAGGAACAAAACCTTGGATAAATCTAGCATAGGAATTAAATTATAGTCTAGGGTTTATAATTTAAAATGTAAACCCTTAAAAGAATTTTTGACACAAAAAACAAAAGCATCTAGGGTTAGAACATATAATATAAAACCTTTCATAATCTAGACAACACATAATCTAGAAAATAAAATAGGCAGTCCAGAACCTCATACCTGAAAATTGAAGTTCCTTTAATGGATGAAACCTACACACTCAATTAACAAGCATTAACAATTCATAGGCAGATCTGACCTTTGTATTAAATGACTCAATCATTTGGGAATTACCACGTTCCACCCAACCATGACGCAGAACCATTCCTGGTTTCAATTTAGATCCCCCCGAGTTGGTTCCAACATGCAAGTAGCTTAGATCTCCTAAGGTGAGGCTACCCTAGCTTGTATATCTTGTATGGATCAATTCTCCTTCTTCCAATTAGGGAAATGTTCTCCAAGAACTCTTTCTTGAGAATTAGCAGGAAGAATAATTCAAAAAATACATGACAAGATCCTGAATTATCTCTTTGGCTTGGTACTTTATGGACAGACGCTTCAATCAAAGGGGCAGTTAAATCAAGATTTGCTTCATGAGTCTTCATTTAACCCTTTTTTTATCTAATTTAATACTTTTAATATTTTAACATAGAAACTTTTAGCTAGTTCTTAATTGGAATTTTATAGGGATTATACTATTTAATTTTTATCTTAGTAATAATAGTAATAAATGGAACTTTTTCTTTTTTCTCACATTATTAATATTATTACCGTAGGTGTACTCTTTATACATACTCTATATAAAATATATAATAATATATTATTTGTTAATATTTGTCTTAGGGTATCAGATATTGTGATCCCTAGACTTACGACATTTTGTTCATTAAGGTCATGAGATAGATGGCTAGGTCTACTAGGATAGGCAATTCTAAACTTCATTACATGTTGGATTCCCTCATATTACATGGTAGTTCTTTAGTACTTGATGAGAATACAAAAATTTAAAATTTCATTTAATCACTTATAAATAAGTATGATGAGATCAATATTTTTCTCGAGTTGTTTTCACTCAAGAATCATTAATTCTTTTCAGTAACTTGTAGCACTTACTAGAGCCCATACTCAACATTAAAAAGATGGAGTTACAACCTTAGTGCAATTAAAGAGCTCTTTTCTCAACACTAATGCTAGGATGTACTTGTACGATACACCTATTGGTACAATGGCCAAGGATCCGATCTTCCATAGCTTATGCTCAACATCAACATGGAGAGCTCCAAGTCTTATTCCCAACACTTCTAATTTATCTTTTCATGTGTTTGAGAGATTCATTCTCAACACAAATATAATACTCATGTGCTTTAGAGCTTCTTGCTCAACACCAACATCAATTACTCATGTGCTTCAGAGCTCCTTGCTCAACAAAAACATCTAATCAATCATGTGCTTCGGGGTCCACGCCCAACAAAAAGAAGTATATATATATCATCAACAATTGGGTTATGCCCAATATATAAAACAAATTATCATGTTCATATGCAGTGGAGTCTTTGAACTAGTATATAAAAACATTAAGATAACATCATAATCAATAGGGTCATGCCTATAAGTGTTAGGTCAAAAATTTGGGATATTACACTTGGGTACTTCCATGACATGCTCTTTGTATTTTATTTAATATTTTGTTTGTGCAACTGGCCATGGAAAGCACCCTTTCTTACAATGGTGCAAGTCCATAAGAATGAATGTGTAAAATACTCTTTCATGTATTAAAAAAGATATGGTTTTGATGAAGTATAAGTTGCGTTTGGTTTCTATGGTTGTAACCTTGTGAACTGTGTGAATTTGGCATTCAAGTATGCATTGATTTTATGGGTGAATAGTGTACAATGTTATGGCTATGGACCATGCCGTGAATAGAATTGGTACTCGTCGTTGAAGCTCTAATAGTGAATTAGGTTTAGACGTGTAGTTATTTTTATAATGCTTAAATGGAATGTAATGCCGACTGTGGGTATAAACCCTTTGTTGGCAATTGTTGTTGTAGTTTATTTCGTTGATAGGGTTTTAAGTAATGCATAGTTATTTTAGTTGACTGTTGGTTATGTATGGGGCTGAGGCCATGGATTATAGCGTCCATAAAAATATAAAGGTCTTACGACCTCTGTGTAATGAATTTTGGTTTATTAAATACAGCCTATGTATAAGCTATGTATAACATGACTTTGTGGAATGTTAAGGAACTTACAGGATTTCCTCCTGAGTCTATTACTATGATGAGAGTTATATTTACATGGGTTTCGATTTGTTCTTGAACACCCATAGGGGTCAATACTACAACCTTTGTGCAATTATATAGTTTGTAAATTAATCCTGTGATAATATTATTGTTGGTTTTAATTGGTTGTTGTAAGTAGTTTTATGTTTGGACATTTAATTTTATGTCATGCGATTTTTGTTATGTGGATTTAATATCAGATGGTTTGATTTATTATTTATGCAAAGGCTTCATAATGTTGATAGTAGCATTACTACATATACTTGGTGGATGTAGCTAATATAATCGTATTAAATAGTTGACCATCTATATGGTCTCGATACTTGGATTGTTAATCGATTTATAATAATATTTGTTTTAAAAAGAAAGATAATGTTTATCTTGTTTATTAGCATAAGTTTACTTGTTCAGACCCTGAGAGGTCTTTGCTGGTTTTTATCTTAGCTTTAGTATTTAAAGATTATAGTTATTCTTATATGTATTTATAGTGTTGGTAGTTTAGAAATATACTCATGTTCTATACTTGATATAATATATATATAAAGTAATCATTATATTTATTATATATTAGTTTATTAAAATCTACAATTAGTTTTGTTTAAACCTCGAACTGAACTAGTCTTTAGATTAACCAAGGCTCTACTCACAATATGAAATCTGCCAGTACAATTTTTACACAAATAAAACATACAAGCCATGTTTTTTGAAATAAAACCTATGTTTTAAAAGAATAGATTTTAAGCTGTAAAAGAGCATACAAAAGTAATATGGAGAAGAAAAAAAACCATTGAGAAATATTGAAAGAGGAATTAAATTTACAGCCTATGGTCTATAATTTAATACGTAAAACCTAGAAGAATTTTGACAAGGAAAAACAATAATACATAGGGTTAGAACATTTAATATAAAACCTTGCATAATTTATCCAGCACTTATTCTAGGAATTGAAATAGGTAGTTTAGAACCTCATACCTATAAATTGAAGCTCTTCTAATTGCTAAAACCTACACACTCAATTACCCAACATTAACAATTCATAGGAACATCTCACTATTGTATAGATGACTGAATCACTTGGGAACTACCACGTTCCACCCAACCATGACCCATAACTATTCCAGGTTTTAATCTCGATTCCCTCGAGCTAGTTCCAATATGCAAGTAGCTTAGAGCTCCTAAGCTGAGCCTGCCCTAGTTTGTATATCAGGTCTGGATTAGTCCTCCTTCTTCCTCTTAGGGAAAAGTTCTCCAATAGATCCCCAAGCCTCTCTTGAGCTTGAGACTTTATAGACGGACTTTTCAGTCAAAGGGGAAGTTAAATCAATAATCAATTCATTTCTTGATTTAACCTTTTTTATTTAATTTAGTATTTTTAATATTTTAACACATGAGCTTTTAGCTAGTTCCTATTTGGACTTTTATAGGTATTATACTATTTAATTTTTATCTTAGTAATAATAGTAATAGATGAAACTTTTTCTTTCTTTCTTACATTATTAATATTATTACTAGGTGTACTCTTTATACATACTCAGTATGAAATATACAATAATATATTATTGGGTAACATTTGTCTTAGAGTATCACATATTGTGATCGCTAGACTTATGACACTTTCTCTATTAAGGTCATCAGGTAGATGGTTAGGTCTACTAGGTTAGGAAAATCTAAACATCCTTGCATGTTAGATTCCCTCATATAATATAGTAGTTCTTATGAGAATACAAAAATTCTAAATTTCATTTAATCAATTACAAATAAGTTAGATGAGATCAATATTTTTCTCAAGTCATTTTTCACCCGGGGAATCATTAATTCTTTTTACTAACTCCTAGCGCTTACCAGAGGCCATACTCAAAGCTAAAAATAGGGAGTTACAAACTTAGTGCAATTCCATAGCTACTCTCTCAACACTAGTACTAGGATGTACTTGTAGGGTACACCTAGGGATACGATGGCCAAGGATCCAATGTTCCAGAGCTTATGCTCAACATCAACATGGAAGGCTTTAGGTCTTATTCCCAACACTTCCAAATTATCTTTTTATGTGTTCCAGAGCTTCGTGCTCAACACAAATGTCTCAAGACTCACGTGCTCCAGAGCTTCTCGCTGAACACAAATATAAGTACTCATGTGCTCCAAAGCTTCTTACTCACCAAAAAACATCAATTAAACCATGTGCTCGAGAGCTCTTCGCTCAACACAAAACATCTCATCAATCATGCTTCAGGGTCCACGCCCAACACAAGTAAACATATATATATATATATATATATATATATATATGCAATTGGCTTATGCCCACTATATCAAACAAATCATCATGTTCAAATGTAATGTGGTATTCAACCTTGTATATCATAATAAACATCAAGGTAACAACATAATCACCGGATTTCATGCCCATAAGTACTAGGTCCAAAATTCGGGATATTATTTCACTGCAATAAGATTATTGTTTTTAAATATCAGCTTTTTCTTACAAAGCATTGTTGAAACGTAGGTGAAACCTAAAAGCTCTTGGCAACATATGAGTAAACTTTTCACGATTAGATTTGTGTGCTTGCAATTTAATTAAACAAATCAATAAGCGAGTAAGATTGCCTATATATTAGGTCGGACGATCTGTTTATGTATGGTCGATCTAATCGGCTATGGAAAGACTTATTTAAACATGGGGCATATGTGAGTAGAAATGTATATTATTTGTAACGGGCCAACCAGCAAACAAAAATTATGGATGCGCACCGTCACATATACTAAAAAAATATGGATCGATCTGCAACTTTGTTCTCTTTGCATTTTCAAACATCAGTGTCGATAAACAATTGACGTGGACTGCTCACAATATTAATAATTATAGACAGTTTTAACAAGTTGGATTGAATTGTCATCAAACTATTTAGCATAAGAGTTTCTTTCGAATCCATTGTCATCATCGAGAATGTGAGGACGAATGATCATATCTCACTGGAAAAGGTTGATTCATGCATACCTCATAGAAGATTTTAGAAAGTAGAACCCAAATTAAGTTATTTTAGTATTGAATACAACATCACAAGCATCGGTATGTTTCGGGACAAGGGACACGCATTAAAAAGGAAATTCTAGGTTAATTTCGTCACTTAAATATTATGGACAAAAACTATTTAATGAAAAGACCTACGTAAGAGTTTCATAATTTATTTTAATTGTCATTGGTTTTGTGAGTGAATATAATCTTTTTAATATTTTGAGTCTGTATTTTACGCCATCATGAAAACAAAGGAGTTAGAAGTTTATTGTAGACACCACATATAGTGTAAAATAAGAATATGTTAAGGATTTTATCAAAAAAATATTATATTGTAATTTGATAGAAATTTTAATTTTATAAGCTTTTTTTTTAAATATTGATTTAATTATTATAATATAAAATCATTAAAATATAAAAATTACTTAATAAAAATTTTATTTCTATATTCAAAATATTGATTTAATTATTATAATATAAAATAAAGAAAATATTAAAGTTGCATCCCTCTCGATATTGTGTGTGATTGTGATTCAAGTTTTCTCTAGGACTTTGTGGCAATTGCTGGGCTGCAAACTTAGTTTTCCCACTGCCTTCCACTTGCAAGGAGAGAGCCAAAATGAGGTGGTTAATTCTAGTATAGTGCATGCCTTCCTAATGTATTGTGCTAAACATAAGCACTGTGGTAACTATAGCAATTGCTTGTTATAAAAATACCAATTACTTGGTATAAACAATTTCTTGTAAAACATTTTTTTAGTAATGCACTAAAATTTTGCTAAAATAAAAATAATATAGAATATTCATAATAATAGAGAAATATAATTATATATACCCTATATATATTTTCATATAAATAAAAATTTGAATTTATTTATTATTAATATTAATGATATTTAAAAAAATAACTTAAAAAAACTAAAGATAATATATGAATATGGACGCGTGTTTATTTATTATTAATAATTAGAAAATTAAAATCTTTTTTCTTGTTACTATTAAATAGTTAATAATAATTGTTTGTTTGTCATTAAATTATGTTTTTTTCCTCTCCAATATTTTGTATTGATTTTATCATACCATTTTGGAATATTTTATATTTATTTTATAGTATAATATTAAAAAATCTATTTTTATCTTGTTATTTTTTTAATAATTATGATGATAGTATTAATGTTTATTAACTTCAATTTTAATATATAATAAAAAAGTTAAAAGATAAGAAAATTGATTATTTCTTAATTGCAAGAATCTAATGATATTTCAATTTAATATTAAAGTATTTAATAAATAAATTTCATTTTTAATTTATTTATGGAAAACAAAAACCATAAAATGCAATAAATATAGACTTATCATCACCTAATACATTAATATGGACAAATATTGTTTTCAATTAATTATGATTTAAAATATAATATTATAGAATTAATTGATTGATATAACTTATTAAGAATATATCATTTTCATTTAATAATTACTTTTATAAGATTTGTATAAAATGGAAAGAATTTATACAAAAATAAAATTTAGGTATATATCATTTTCAATTAATATATTTTTAATATAATATATTTATTATTAAAAATATACATTAAAAAAACTTAAATAAATCAAATAAAATGCAAGCTTGATAAATGTATTAAATAAAATATGTCCAAATTAAGCTTTAAATATTTTTCAAACTTTGAGAAAATAAGAGGTATGCTCATAATATGTGTCAATGAATTATACATGTTTTTAGAATTTTAGATGAATAAAATATAATTGAGGAGTCATCTTTTAAAGTAGGTATTAGAACATCAACAAATCTATTTCATAAAAAAATATTTTCTATTTTTTTAATATTTTTAAACTATATAACTATTTTTTGTAATTAACAAACTGTATTTACAATGTTGAAATATCACATCTAATTTTTAATACATAAATTATAATAAGAATTAAATGATCAAAAATTTTAAACACTTAAAGATATTTAAATAAAATAATTCATCTTAATTAAAATATGATATAATTTAGTTAACAATCAATAATTTATGGTATACAAGTGTATTACTTCTCAATTCTTAAATTTATGACATACAACTATCTTACATATCAATTCTTAAATAAATGTCATATCATATCATTTCATAATTTGATTTCTAGGTACCACATAGGTTACTTTTTATTTTCATCAAAATTACATTTTATTTTGAGGCTTCAAAATTAAACACATTTTATTACCCAAGAGACCTATTAGTTTTCATTTTGAGATTCCATACTTCCACTCATGAAATCCTAAAATGAAAAGACTAATGAGTCAAATGATGAATCTAGTGAGTTTAACTATTTAATCCCTCGGCCATTCTTATTCGCAATATTCAAGTAAATAATAATAAACAAAAAAATGTCACACCAATCCAATTGTTTTGAAGAAAAACATACCCTCAAAACTTATTATACTCAAGATGAGAAATAGTTGAATTTTAAATGGGAACCTTTCAATGTAACTGAAAGGGATGTTGTCTATAGAGGCCAACACATAATAGTTGATAATAAAAAGAAATCAAAAGTTCAAACTAAAAAAAACATATAAAAACAATTCATCACTTAGTAACAACCTATTTTTTCCAATAAACCATTCCAAAATGCTCATCACATACATTGTTTATAAATATATCAAATATACACTAAGCCAATATTGGACAAGCCCAATGTTACTCAAAAAAATCCCTAGTAACCAAAATGACTAAGATCACCATTAACACAAAAGTACTATCCATAACCAAAAGTACTATTTCACCACCATAATAAACGCTTCAAGTTGGTAGGAGCGAAGGCTATGGTGAACCCACCACCCTATAGTACGTTTGTAAAAATTGTATGTAGCAAAAGTGTTGACCAAGGGAAAGGCACGTCTAGATTGTTAGGCATGATAATCATCACGACCTTACAATTTTATCAATATTATGAGCGTAACGTTTATTCGTACATACAAGTGTTAAGTTATCATGAGTGCTAAGTAAACCGCGATAGTGTACTTAAGGCTAACCGTTCCTAAAAATTAAGGGTTTAACAATATCTTAAATACCTGGATGCTAAGGTTTGGTCACAAGTAATTCATGTGCTTGGATTTAGAATATAATATATGTATACATTATTATTTGGTTTATGACATGTTTAATATAAATATATTCACGTTTTATCGTTGAATATAATTGAAATTCATGTATTATTATAAATCATGTGTGTGAGACAAAACCATTATTCTATGTACTAAGAAATAATATGGATTTGAATACTAAAAAGAATTCAAATAACAACAATTTTAATAATGGAGATTAAGTGATTATCAAAATTTAGATGACGTCCTCATAAATATAATTATTAGACTATGCTAATAAATTTAGAAGATAAAATATGTCATAAGAATAATACTCTATGTGACGGGCATAATCATATTAAACAAATATGGCCATTAGAATTGAATTTTTGGGTTGTTACAAATGATATCAAAGAAGAGTTACAACACTTTGTGGCTTTTGGGAAAATTAAAACTAATTCATATTTTTTTTCTTTTCACATCACATTACAAAATCAAAAGATAAATTACATTATGAAGACAAACAAAACCAAACTTGTGAAAACAATTTGGGAAATAAAGCTCATTTTCTCGTCAACTATTCAACTTGGAAATAAAGAGATACAGAAACATAGCTAAGTTTGAGAGGACTTGGGAATCCTTCACTCAACAAGAAGAAATTATAGACCACATACAAAACCCAAGTCCCAAGTTAGTATAATTAAAACTCAAGAAAACATGAGTTCCTAATTAGCTTCTAGTCACGAAGGGAACCATAACTCACCACTACCATAAGAGAATGAATTATATGTTAAATTGAATGACAACTAAAAAAAACTATTACTCGTTCTATGTTTCTAGGGACTATTCTTATATTAAAGGTACAATTTTAAAGCTTAAAGGATGATAATGTGAAAGATAGGAAAGGAAATCAAGAGGTGAATCATGGGCTATTACAAATAATAAAATAAATTAAGCACAACGAACAACCTATTCATACATCTAGTAACGTGGTGAAAGGCCCTAGTCACGCGAAAAGTTCTAAAAGTCAAGGATTTGAAAAAGTGGCCAAGTCTATATATTGAAGGTCATCATCTGAAAATAAAAACTATTACAATGTTAGTAGTTAATTAGAAAATTATTAATCCTCTTCTTGTAGAAATAAAAATAATTCTTGTAGTATTGGAGGACTGCAAGGAGAATTCAAGAAGACTAAATCCCCAACTTTTCATGGTGACTTAGACCCACGTGAGAAATATGAACAATGGTTGTTAGGTATTTCTCAATACTTTAAGGTATATGACTATTCGAGCAAACTGAAAGCTCATTTTCCCATCTACAAAAAAAATGAGAAGGTTGTCTAGTGGTTGTCAGAATTGAAACTAATGAAAAATATGAAAGAAATAAAGCATAAGTAGGGGATTTTTAAAAAGATGTTCCAATACATGTACATGTTTGAACGATTCTTTGATAAGAATACTAAAAGGTTCCATGAATTAAAAATGGGATCTATGATCATGGGTAATTAAATTAACATATAAACAATTCTTTGATAAAAATACCAAAAGGTTCCATGAATTAAAAATGGGATCTATGATCATTGGCAATTTAATTAACATATTTTCATATCTACTTCAACATGTTTCATAAATCAATGATCATATATGAAAAAGTTACAGTTCAACAATTTTTAGGTTGACTTCCACTGTACTTCTAAGACACGATTAAATTTAGCACACCTAAAAATCTAGAAGAATATTTGTATAAGACTAGGATCTATTATGAGCACAATGAAAATAGGTCTAAAAACATAAATAAGAATAGAGAGAAGTGTAAAGTTTTTTCAGATAGAAGGAAGAAAGACTTCAATTTCCTCTGTTTTTATTGGAAATTGAATAACAAATTTACAAATGTTAGGAATTTCACCAGGAGTGAGATTAACTCAAACTTACTAGACCAAAAGGGGGAACAAAAGCACTTCTTATGATGGAAATAAATCAACACCGACAATAGTAAAATGTTTGTGCTATCAATGTCCTCATTTCTAAGAATACTACCCACAGAAAAACAACAAAGTTTTAAATAATGTGCATGAAAATGTGACGGTTGAATAAGTTGCAAGGACGCCTAGAGTTTTTGTTTCCTTGGAAGGTAGACAAGTTGATAATCAATCTATGATAGTAGAAATCGAAGTTAAAATATTGTCAAAACCAATTTCTATTTTTATTGATCAAGGAGCATTTCGTAGTTACATATCTCTTAAAATTGTGGATGCTTACATTTGAAATAAAACAAAACACAACAAACCTTGGGTAGTGCATCTAGCTATAGGTCCAAAAAGGAAAAAAAAAATTGCTTAAAAGCCTTACATTTTCTAAGACATGAATGATTTGAAAACAACAAGAAATTTGAATACTCTACCATTTGGTTCTTATGAAATATTGATCTAGGCATGGACTAGTTAGAGAAACATCATGTAATACTTGACTACTTGAACAAAATGTTCACATGTATCGATGATGATGGAAACCAAAAATTTATTGGTGGAATACTTAAGAAAATTTTCATAAGACAACAATATAATGAATGTTTAACGTGGATGTAATGTCCTAAAAAATTGAAAAAAAATTATTTTCCTAGTAAAAGCTACCTATACGGAACATTGTTATACTCGTGGAATATAATGTGCACTAGTAGTACCACTATTTGGTCGTAAGTTGTTCTTACATTCTATCATCTTTCTTTTAGTTATACTTAATGTTATGGTTTAATTGAGATGACGTAATGCTGATTACTACTTGGTTATTATTGTTATACATTTTTGTGTTTGTGTTGTTACCTTGATTACATGATTTGTCCAATTCTGCATATAATTACTGGTTATTTATGAAGTCCTAACTTAGGTCTATTTTTTGGAAACAAATTGGGTGAAGTGGCGGGACACATTCTCCCATGTGACATTACCGAGAGGTAAAATGTTCTATTGACTAGCAGACTTACTTAGTTCTGTTGAACTAAGGCACTTGATCCGAATTTATGCATGAACGAAATGAAAGAACATATACAGAATCATAATAGCAGACATTTTACAAAGATAAAAAAGATACAGTAAACACATATTCTATTAAATGGTGGAAATAGAACAGACTATAATACAATTGCTAGAATGGTGGTAGCTATCTCTGAGAAGAGATGTGGCTGCTATGCTCATTCGTGCCAATATTGATACAAAATGAGGCCAAAGGGGCCTATTTATAATAAGAATGAGGTTAGAACCCCAAAAGTCCCAAAACGTAACCCTATAAGATGAACCGTCATAAAGTTTGCGGCCCCAAGGTGGTAAGTTGAACAGTCAACTTCCTGGGGTCATACCTTTTGTATACGATCTCCGATTTGGGCGTTCAATAGCTTGTTGGAAAGGTATATCTAAGATTTACAACTTTTGGTTGACCAAATGTATGTTGATGGCAACCATTTGGCCCCGAATCTCCAAAAAATGTCATTTAAGGCCTAAAAATGGCCCCGAAAGTTTAGGACTCGAAAAACTGCCCAAAAATAACTAGGAAACTGCCACAATGGACAATTGTTTTGAGCCAGTGGAATAGGTGGGTGGCCATAGATCCTTATCTGGATCAATCATCCCTCCTTAGGAAGCAATGGTCTCCATTTCGTCAAATCCCATATCATATCTCGAACTGTGTGTTGAGTTGATCTCCTGGTGCGACATTTGTTGAAGTGAAGAGGCTGCTTTTCTTTGGAATCGTGAGAGGGCTATAATTGTTGTCTGGATGATTTGTTTCTATATGAGCACCTTGAATGCGTGGCCTTGCATCATATAGGTACTTGGATAGATGAGGAAACAATGGTTCTGTCTTCTTCTTATGTCTGATGAGCAAAGACACCCTGTGCAGAGGCTGTGGAGGTCCTTGTGATCTTATGTTCTCCTTCAGACGCAATTGTGAAGAGGAATAATTTTCTGATGTGGGAGTTTATCTTCCTACCTTGCGATACTTTGTTAGGTGCAACTGTCTCTGGGATCCAGTAGAGTTGTCCTCCCAAAGTGACAATGACACTGCGAGGCCATGACTCATATACAACATGACGCTTCCACATATATGGTTGTCCTAACAGAACATCACAGACTTCAAGTGGGGCTACATCACACAGTACCTCGTCTTGGAAAGGCTTGATGCCATATGGTAGGAGGCATTGCTGAGTAATGCGGATACCACGTGCTTGGCTTGGCCAACCGATTTTGTAAGGTTGCGGGTGTGGTGTTGTTGGAAGCTCCAATCTCTTGACGACTTCTACTGAGATCAGGTTCTTTTGGCTGCTGTTGTCAACAAAAAAATGTAGAGGCATTCCCTTCACCCACATCTGCGAGTGGAATAGGTGCTCCTCTGCCTTTGAATCTTCAGGATCCTCTAATTGAATCTGTGCAGTAGCAACAGTGGCAGTGGGGTCTGCAATAATGATCTGCTTCCCATTGTCTGCGGCTGTGGCATTGGGTTCAGAATCAAAATCAAGATCTGATTCTGAAGATTTGATCTCGGCCACTAATGACTGCTTTGAGCGACATTCATTAGTGTTGTGCTAAGGGATTTTATGAAATTCACACCACTTACCAGTGTCCTTCCTTGTCTTTCGATCTCCCTTCTTTGCTGGTGGTGGGGACTGGTTGTCGTTTTCTTTTGTTGTGTTCTCTGGGCCAGGGTTTCCCTTGCCGTGCTTCTGCGGTGGATTAGCAGGTCCAGAGTCTCGCTTGTTCTTTTGTCAAAATTTCTCCTCGATTTTGACAGCATACCGATAGGCGGATCCAAGTGAAGAGATGTCGAGGAATTCCATCTCAGTTCGGATGTACCGATGTAGACCACTGTGATATTTCAGGATTAGGTGCCGCTCGGAGTCTTTGATGCTCAACTTTGTCCACAGAGTATGAAATTTGTTGGTGTACTCCGACACCGTCTGGTCCCTTTCTTGATGCAGAATGGTCCATTTTGTGTACTGGTCATCATAGTTTCCCACGAGGTAATACTGTTCCTTGACGGCATCTATGAAAGAGGCCCAAGTGGGAATCATTTCAGACTCGTCTGATAAGTTCTGCTCACAATAAGTACCCCACCAATTTTGGACAATTGTTTTGAGCCAGTGGAATAGGTGGGTGGCCACCGATCTCCATCTGGATCAGCGCCTCTTTTATTTTGTATCCAGATTATACTTAGCGAAGGAGATTTAAAGAGAGCTAAACATTAAGATCGTTAACATACCTACCGTTTGTTATTCTACTTCCTTACAGAATCAAATTGATAGCAAGGTAATTTCTCTTTTATTAATTATCTTACCTAGATACATTAACTATGTGATACCTATCATTCATTGTATTTATATTTCGTGCTTATGTTATTATAAGCACTAACATATTTCTTACTTATTTCGTGGAAGGTTGTAAAAATTGGCTAAAGATCAAACTTGGTTTTCATTCCTAGCAATGATACCATGGCATATTTCATATGCCATGGTTACTAAGCATTAAGCTTAGGGAAAATGCATTGTAATAAGGGTTAATCCTAAGGTCTAAACGATACATGTCATATGCTATAACTTTGGGTTAGTGTATAAAATATATGGACTAAGCATTACACTATTCATTACATAGACTAGACAATATACCATACCTTGTTTTAAACATTAAATTGGTGGTGAGTTATAATGTATAGTTTGAAAATTATGTAATGGGGTTTAAGACCCTACATGAAATGGAAACCATCGTTAATGTTTTGAATGCAAACTATGGAATAGTGGGATTTGGGTTGTTAGTTGCAACCAGGCTAGTGCCATTAATATTTCTTGGGGTTTGGGGTAGCCCCAACTTAGGGCTTGGATCCATGAACAGTTTGGTCATTTCGTTAGGTCTGTTGATGGTTGTGGTATCATCTCTGCACTCTGAAGGAAACAATGCCCTGGGTGATGAAGGTAAGATTCATTTGGTTTCAAGACTACGTTTTGTGCTTGTTTCAGGGCTCCTTCGTTGTCATACTTCTCATCTCGTTGTGTTTGGTTGCATTTGCAGGTGACAGGGTGAGTGAGGGAGCAGTGGCTCAGAGCTTCGTAATCAGCTCAAGGGTGACACCAATGTGGCCATGGTAAGCCTACTTTACAAGCAAAGCTTGTCTCTTCTTAGCATTGTGGGTAGGACTGGGATATGTCATTGCTGTTGTTGGGGTTTCGGTTTTCCTTCGGGCATATGTATGCAAGGTTTGGGTTTGTAAATACTGGGTTGTTAGTAGTGAAATGGGGAACTCGAGCTTCTAGCAGACTTTGTAATTCATTTATTTAACTCATGTGTTTGATTTGGGGTTTTAATCCTAGGCAACAACATTTCTTGCAATGGTGCCATGGCCCTTGCAAAGACTGTGTAAACTTTGATTTGGGACTTTAAGGTTACCGTGTAAATAATCTATCGTGCATTTGCATTTATGGCAATGGTTAATATATTGGACTATGTGTAAATTATTTTGTTGTGATAGGTGTTTATTTACTTGTGTTGGATGACACATTTGTCATTGTGGATGCTCTGTGTAATTTCTTGTATTTATCTCTTAGTTGTAATTAAAGACATCATATGGGTTGATGGCCATGCCATGTGTGGCATGAGCCCTTCCCATAGTTGTTGCGATAGATTAGTTGGTTTCAATCTTTACTGTTTCATTTTATTAATAATATATGTGGAAATGTGAAGAATCCATGGGTGAAAACCCATGATGGCTATCATTATTATAGGTTTACTTTTAAATGGACTGTGTTATTTAGTTAATTGTGGTCGTAGTCATTCTTACAGCGTAGGTGCAAAACCTAGGCTCTTGCAACCTTGTTGTAGCGAATGTATTTGATTTGCTAAGCCCACATACCCTTTGTGTATAGTGTGGCTGTGATATATTGTAAAAAAATACTCCACAGGGTTTGAATCCTGTTTGTAGTTGATGTAATGAGTTATATTTTTATGTGGATGCGAATTTGGGCTTAGATGCCTAGAATATTTGGTTCGTGTCCTCCCTTGTAATTACTTTGGATTCTGTAGAGGTTTCGATATGGTTTATAAAATGATTACAGTGTATGAATTTATGTTGGGGTTTTCAATGTGGCTTGGGACTTAGGTTTGTATACCCACATGGGTCGATTCTGTGACTTCTGATAGCTTAAAGTTTTTAGTTTAAAAGAATGGAAAGTTATTTGGATTACTGTTTATTATTAACTACTGTAGGCTTTAATATGAAGGCATCATGGTTATGTAGCGATTAGCAATGGTAGTCTACAGGGTTCATTCCTACGACCTTAATTTAGCCTATGAGTTCATTAATTAATGATTATGGTATTATTTTGGTTAATTGTTTTACTATGGCTGTGAATGATAATAAATGGAACTATTCGATTTTGACGGAATATGTTTCGATTAGGTGGATCTATAATGTTGGGACTGTGGGTTTTAAATATTGGAAAGAGATTTGATCTTTGAAGGTCTTTACTGGTTTATTTATTTTAGAAATAATTATATTCTGTACTTAGTTGATTTAATTTATATTTCCATTCTAGAACTGTTGATGTATACTTATAAATAGTATTCCAATTTGTTTACTGTTGATGTCTATATATATATATATATATACACACACACACAGTAGTTCAGTTTGTAGATAATATCTTAGCTTATCTAGGTTGTAAGTTTATACTTTTAGGTATATATAACTTACCTCTCTACTAGTTTATTTAAATCTAAAACATGCCTCTACTCACAAATGGAATATGTTAGTAGAGTATAAAGACCAAAGGAGTAGATAAGTAATAGATCTGAAATAAAACCTAGTTTGTACTTAACCGAGTTTCAACATTAAAACTATTTCACGAATTAAAACTTGGGTGCAAAACCCTTGATAAACATTTATAAATAAATAAAACTTGTAGAAGTAAAATGATGAATAAACCCTGGATAAATATGGTAGAGAAAAAAACTTACATCCTAGGGTTAATATTTAAAAATGCAGATCCTAGCAGATTTTAAGCAGAGAATCAAACACATAGGTTTACGAAATGCAATATAATCATTTTCCTAGCATATCCAGCACTTAATCTAGAAAAATGGAATAGGCAGTCTAGGGATTCATACCTGTAACTTGAAGCTCTTTTAATGGCTAAACCTGCACACTCAAATAACCATCATTAACAATTCAAAGGAAGATCTGACCTCTGTTTTTGGTGACCAAATCACTTGGGAACTACCATGTTCCACCCAACCATGACCCGAAACCATTTCTGGTTTTAATCTGTATCCCCCTAATATGGACTCCAACATGCAAGTAGCTTAGACAACCTAAGGTAGGGTTTTCTATCTCGTATATCAGGTCTCGATTAGTTCTTTGTTTTCCTTCCAGGAAAATGTTCTCCAAGAATTTACTTGAGAGCAAGACAGGGAGAAAATGACTCCTTCCAAATAATAAATCAAAACCCCAAGTCTTTCCTTGGCTTCAGTCTTTATAGACATACTTTTCAGTCAAAGGGATAGTTAAATCAAGAAACCTTGGTTTCTTGATTTAACCCTTTTCAATTACTTTGGGTAATTTCTTAATATTTTAACTTAGGAATTTTCAACTAGTTCCTAATTAGACTTTTGTAGGTTTTGGACTATTTATTATCTTTACATAATAAATAATAATGGATGGAGCTTTTCTTTGTTTCTTTCATCATCATCATTATTACTATATTTATTCTTTATATATCGCATGTATAAAATACATAAAAATATAACACTTGTTAACATTTGTCTTTGGGCATCATATACCATGATCCCTAGACTTAATGACACTTCTTCATTAAGGTCAAAATAGGTAGATGGTTAGGTCTACTAGGCTAGGAAGCTCTAAACATACTTGCATGTTGGATTTCCCTCATATAACGTGGTAGTTCTTTAATACTTGATGAGAATACATAAATTTGAAATTTCATTTAATCACTTAAAAATAAGTATGATGAGATCAATATTTTTCTCGATTCGTTTTCACTTGAAAGTTAATAGATTCTTTTCAGTGACCCCTAGCACTTACCAGATCCCATACTCAACTCTTTAACAGGGAGTTACAACTTAGTGCAATTCTAGAAATCTTCACTCAACACTAATGCTAGGATGTACTTGTATGATACACCTAGGGATAGAATGGCCAAGGTTCCGATGCTCGAGAGCTTATGCTCAACATCAACATGGAAGGCTCTAGGGCTTATTCCCAACACTTCCAAATATTATCTTTTCATGTGTTCTAGAGCTTCTCTCTCATAAAAAATGTAAGTTCTCATGTGCTCCAGATATTCTCGCTCAAAACAAAACATCTCATCAATCATGTGCTTCAGGCTCCATGCCCAACACAACAAGAACACAGACACACACACACACACACACACACACACACACACACACACACACACACACACATAATCAATTAATTGGCTTCTGCCCAATATATAAAAAAAATCATCATATTCATATGCAGTGGGGTCTTTGACTTAGGATATCAAAATAAAATATCAATTCAACATCATAATCAATAGGCACATGCCTATAAGTGTTAGGTCTAGAATTTAGGATATTACAATGGTGTAATGTCCCCAAAAATCAAAACTCATTTTTTTTATTAGGGTAGTAAGAACTTCCTATAATGAACACTATTTGACTTGCAGAAATATATCATACACTACATGTACCATTGTTTACTCATAAGTAGTTCTTACATTCTATCAATTTACTTTCAGTCATTATTATTGATGTATTTTACTTACAATGTCGTACTGTTGTTTACTGCTTAGTTCTTATGGTTATACATTTGTTGCATATGTGTCGTTACTCGATTATATGCTTCATTCTTTCTGTATAATCTTACTCATTATTTATAAAGTCCTAACTTAACTTTGTTTATGGAAACAAAGTGGGTGGAGTGGCGGGACTCATTCTCCCATGACGATCTCAGAGGTAAAAGTGCTTACTTTTTTGCAAGCTTTCTTAGTTCTTCGAACTAAGGTACCTCTTTTATTTCTTATGTAGATCATATTTTGCGAGAGAGTCTTATTTAAAGAGTACTAAAATCTTGATCCTAAAATACCTACTGCTTTTTGCTACGGTGTCTGACCAACTCATATTTATAACAAGGTAAATACTATTTTCTTTAATTAGTTATCACACCTAAATCTCCTAGGTACTACTTACACTTCATTAGGTTTTACGTTTCATATTTTATCTTTTGGTATATTTATGTTCTATGTTTATTTTATTAAAAACATTAACATAACCTCTGTTTTTATTTGCAGGATATAAACTTGGCTTTAAAAACAAGACCTTGGATTTTTATAAAGGTTAATTATTAACATGGCATATTTTATATGC
Organism: Pseudotsuga menziesii; assembly: GCA_001517045.1. Taxonomy (NCBI): domain Eukaryota; kingdom Viridiplantae; phylum Streptophyta; class Pinopsida; order Pinales; family Pinaceae; genus Pseudotsuga; species Pseudotsuga menziesii. The sequence goes on from LPNX010630197.1 coordinate 359,191, forward strand.
CATGTTTACTAAGCTTTAAGCATACGGAAAACACATTGTAATAAAGCTTTAAGCCTATGGTTTAAATGTTCAATACTATAAGTTCTACTTGGAACATGGTGTGAAGACTTTGGGTTGGTTCATGATATAATCTATGGATTATACATTACACTAAAAACTTGATATATATTATACCTTGTAATGTGATTTTGGGGTGGCGCATTTATAACATATGGTTGGACCTTATGCTAATGGGGTTTAAGACTTGTATGGGGATGGAGACTATCATTAATGCAACAATACAACTATCGAAAAGTGGGTTTTGGCTGTGATATTGGATACCAACTAGTGCCATTAATGCACCTTGGTTTTCGTGGCAGCCCAAGCTTAGGGATTGGCTCACGATGGACTTGTCATTTCGCTTGGTTGTTGGGGTTTGGTCTTAGCTCTGTGCAGGGGAAATGGAGGCTACCTCTAGGATTTTAAGGTAAGCTTAATTTGTATTTCATGTCTGTGATTCATTTTTCATTCTGTGGCTCCTTTCGTTGCCATACTTCTCATCCTCGTTTCACTTGGGTGTTTGGAGGTGCCAAGGGATGGTGAAGAGCAGCGTGGCTCAAGCTCTATCATTGGTTTGAATGTGGTGCTAAGGCGTAAGGTAATCCTTTCCAAACAAGCCTATGCTTGTTGTCTCTTGGCCTTTCTGCGTTTTGTTTCGTCGTTTGGTTTGGGGCTTCTCTGTGGGGTTTTAATGATCCTTCGAGCCCGTGTTAATAGACTTGGTTTTTTTTTAAATGTTAAGGTTGTTAAGCCATGGAGCAAATCTTAGTGCCCTTAGAGGATTGGTGTAAATATTTGTTACGTCAATCGTATTATGGAATTTGGGGATTTCATGCTTGGGAAGCACCATTGCTTACAATGGTGCCAAATCCCATGGCACGACTGTGTAAGTACTTGATTTATGATTTTGGCATTCCTATGCATAATACATATACTCTGTGTTTATGAAATGGCCATCGTTATTATGCTTATGGTGTATGTGTTGATTTATTGGCGCGCTATTTGTTTGCTCTGAGGGTTGGCTATGGCATTTTTCCTTCGTTAATGGACTATGTATAAATGGTTTTAATTAGATATTTACTGTAATAGAGGTCAATGCATGGGTTGAGGTCATGCCATGTATGGCATGAGCCCTCCCATGATTGTTGCGATAGCTTGATTTGTTCATATTATTTACTGTGTAATATGTTTGTATTTTATTGGGGACTTGGTTGTAGTGATGACAGCATATGGCTTGGGCCATGCCATAGATTGCTCAAGTACTTGCCATCAAAGTTGTGAAATCTTTAGCAGTGCTAGTTTGTTGTTTATATATACACTGTGTATTTTAATTTTATAAGGCGTAGATTAACTTATGTAGATGTTGCGCATAGATTCAGATGGTTGTTTTATTGGTTATTATTTCATTGATTAGTATGTAAGGTAAATTGGGACAAAGCCATGGGTACAAACCCATAATGGCTTTCATTGCAGTAGACTTCCTTTTTCATGGACTCTGTATTTGATTAAAAGTTAGTGGCCGAGGCCGTGCTATAGCATTGGGAATAAGCTAAGGTCTTATGACGTCAATGTAGTGAATGTATTTAATTTGTTATTTTAATCCAACATAAATCTTGTGTAAAGCGTGGATGGGATTATTGTAAACAATTAGTCCAGAGGGTTTGAATTTTGTTCGTGGTTGATGTAATGAGTTGTATTTTTAATAATAGATGTGATTTGGGATTTTATGCCCACACGATTCGATTCCTATTCCCATTGTAATTATTTGGAACTGTGTAGAGATTTTGATATGGTTTATAAATGAAAGCGTTTCCTGTGTGTGATATGGTGTTTAATTCGTTATTGTCATTTGGCTACTATTTATGTATATATGTTATGGTAGTTTTAATGAGGCCCACAACTTAGGTTGGTGAACCCACCGGGATCGATACCCTGACCTCTGTTTATAAATTATAGAGTTCTTTCATTTGTTTTACTTGGTTAATTTATAAGTAATAGTTATGAGCAATATTTAGATGGGATATTTAAAATATTTATGCATGTGATTATAATGTTATTTATTTTAAATACTAGGACTATGGATTTAGTATAGGAACAAAGATGTGAATCTTGGACCAAAAGAATGGTCACGATACTTCTTGTTCATTTATTTATGATAATGTTATTTAATGGAATGATTTAGCGGTTAGCAGATAATTAATGGTGTATACCTTGAAAGGTATTTAATGGTTTATTTATCTTAGATTTTAAAGTAGAATAATTATAGATAGCCTTCGGATTTATTTATGTTTGATGTCTATATATGTTTATGTATATACATAGTAGTTCGGTTTCTAGATAGTACCTTAGAATATCTAGATTGTAAGGTATTTAAAACATACTTATAAGATTAATCTATTTTAATCTACAACATGTCTCTATTGACAAATAGAGACATTTATATAGTAATCTAAAACAAAACCTAGTTTTCATTCAACACAATTTAATTAATGAAGATAAATAGAGAAACAAACTTAATTGAGCAAACCCTCGTGAATACAACATGAGGTATAATTTGCAGCCTAGGGTTATACTTTAATAAATGTAAACCTTAGATGATATAAACACAACAACCATTTCTAGGGTTAGAAAATACAATATGAACATTTACCTAAAGAAGCCAACATCTATGCTAGAAATGAATCAGACATACTAGGATTTCACACATGTAAATTTATGAAGCTCCTTTAACGGTTGAACCTACACACTTTAAATAACTAGCATTAACAATTGAAGACGGATCTGAGCTCTTTTTTTATGACCAAATCACTTGGGAACTACCAAATTCTACCCAACCATGACCCAAAACCATTCTTAGTTTAAATTCGGATCCCCCCGAGCTGGACTCCAACATGCAAGTAGCTTAGATCTCCTAAGGTAGGGTTTCTTATCTCATACATATGGATCAGTTCTCCTTTTTCCTTCCACAAAAATGTTCTCCAAGAATTTCTTGAGAGAAAAACATACAGAAAAGGACTCCTCTAATAATAGATTAGAACCCCAAGCCTTTCCTTGTCTTGATTCTTTATAGACATACTTTTCAGTCAAAGGGATAGCTACATAAAAAAAACTTGGTTTCTTGATTTAACCCTTTTCAATTAATTTGGGTAATTATTAATATTTTAACTTAGGAACTTTCTACTATTTCCTAATTAAACTTTTTACGTTTTGGACTGTTTATTATCTTTACATGATAAATAATAATTGGATGGAGTTTTTGTTTCTCTTTCATCATTAATATTATAATTATATTCAACTCTTTATACATACCATGTATAAAGTACATAATAAATAACACTTGTTAAGATTTGTCTTTGCGCATCATATACCATGATCTCTAGAATTAATGACACTTCTTTATTAAGGTCAAGTAGGTCGATGGTTTAGGTCTACTAGGATAGGAAACTCTAAACATCCTTGCATGTTGGATTTCCCTCGTATAACGTGGTATCTCTTCAGTAGTTAATGAGAATATAGAAATTTGAAATTTCATTTAATCACTTATAAATATGTATGATGAGATCAATATTTTTCTCGAGTTGTTTTCACTCAGAAGTTATTAAATTCTTTCGAGTAACCCCTAGTGCTTACCAGAGGCCGTACTCAACGCTTTAATAGGGAGTTATATTTCAGTGCAATTCCAGAGCTCTTCACTCAACACTAATTCTAGGATGTACTTGTACGATACACCTAGGGATACAACGGCTAAGGATCCGATGCTCCAAGGATTATGCTCAACATCAACATGGAAGACCCTAGGGTTTATGGCCAACACGTCCAATTATCTTTTGATGTGTTCAAGAGTTTCTCGCTAAACACAAAGGTAAGTCCATGACCAACACAAACAAGCATATACATACATATATATATATATATATATATATATATATAGAGAGAGAGAGAGAGAGAGAGAGAGAGAGAGAGATATCATCAATAATTGTCTTACTCCCAAGATATAAAACAAATCATCATGTTTATATGCAGTGGGGTCTTCGACCCAATATATAAAAAATTATTAGAAACATCAAGATAATCATCATAATCAATAAGCACATGCGTATAAGTGTTAGGTCCAAATTTCAGGATATTACAAATGGAGTTGGTGTCAAATGTTATGACTCCAATAGGGAGGTCACATTCCACAATTTCGGCGAAAAAATGACATTTCAAGTGTAACAATTTGGCTAGCTAGAAATCAAATTTAAATTTCCCTTCATATTTATGTGTCGTACATGAGGAAACATTTTTCTTTTGTGGAACATGTTAGGAAACATTTCTGTTTTGTGTTGCAAGTCAGGAAACAGACATCTTCTCTATCACATGTACTTCTTTTGTGTTGTATATCAGGAAACATTCTGTTTTTTGTCACATATTGTGAACCATTTCTTGTTTATGTCAGATATTGGGAAACTTTTCTCTTTTGTGTCCTAAGTGAGTAACTTTTCTCTCTATTGTCTCATGTTGGCCAACCTTTCTCTTTTTTTGTCACACTTAAAAACACTTTTGGGGTTTCCTATCTTGTAAGTGAAAAGATATTTTGTTATAATTTGTTGCACTAAAAATTAGTTATGGATGCATTCCCAAAATATTGCATAATGTAAAAATTTACTTAAAGAAAGGACTAAGTTCAAACCAAACTTTACTTTCCATAGTGTTGACTAGGTACTAGTTCCAAAATAAGTTTGTGTAATGCAGCCTTAAAGATATTTTAAAGAAACCTTATATTTATTTGTCTTTAACAAGTCTACTACCATTCTATGAAATCATTACTACAAAATGAAGTGGAACAAAATAGTAAATAGTCAAGTAAGAATCACTTTTTCAAACATCAACCACTTAGTGAATTAAATCCAAGAGAATACAATCAATATAATAATAACATAAAAAAAAATATTTTAAAAATTAAGCAGAAAAAAACATCAAACCAAATCGCTTGAAGATTTGTTGGGATCTTAGATATAAAATGCTATGAAAAAAAAGTATATAAAAAGAGACCCAATATCAATGTTATACCTCTTTCTAGATGTAATCCATTACATGTATCCACTTAACATACTCCTTAAGGAAATATTAAAATTCTTAACTACTCCTCCCTTTCTCCCTAGTACTCTCACAACACAAATATTCATGGAGTCCATTACTACGTAACTCTCCAATCCTTTAAATCCCTCGATTAAATATATCCATGATACCCTATTATCAAACCTTCAAGTATGAATCATGGAAGCTAACAACAAAAGTAATTTTTTTTATTAAGGTAGGTTTCATATGGCCACTATGGAAGTTGCTAAATAGAAACCTCAATACTTTTAGAGGATTTCCTTGTCAAACAATTCGAGGAGTTGTTGCTAGTTGATCAAACATATTCTTTTGGGGATTTTAAAGAAGTTATTTCTTATTTCTATAAGAAGGCCACAACACACTTAATGAAGCTGCAAAAGAAAGTTCATAAATTGGGATATGAATTGAAGGTAAATAATGCTATTATAAAACACAAAGATTACATCATAAATGAACTAAAAGTTAGCGACAAGTAAAATGTGTATATGTGAGTTTGAATGATTATAGGAAGAAGAAATGATATAGGGGAAGAAAAAATGGGATAGCTATAAAAAAAAATCCTCAAATAATGTGTTTATGTAGAAAATACTTTAGATTTAATTCTTAGGTAAAATAGTTTAAGTAATTATATATTATTTTGTGGTATCTCCATGCTTGGATTTATATTTGGTTTTGATGACATATGTGTATAGTGACAACTAAAGCAAACACCAAATTGATTTATGAAACCTTATTTTTGGATAAAAACCCCTCACATTATTTAAGAAAGTTTATACATGCCACGACTCTTTGGAATTTGAACCTTTTACTTTGGAAGAAAAACACATGTTTTTAATTACTACTAATACCATGTATACACACACTACTTAAAAAAACTATAAATAAGTTCCAAACTAGCAAAAAAACATAAATACGAGCCCACGAAAAAGGGAATACACGAAAAAGGGAATAAATGGGTGTCGAAAAAAAAATACGTTTTTCACCATTTGTTTGAAAAATATTGCTTCCAAGTGTCTATATCCTAAATTCTAGCGTTTTTCACCATTTGTTTGAAACTTTTATCAACTTCGCATTGTGTCTATATCCTAACCTGTAACGTAACTCTTATCAACCTCTTATTGGATTGTATAAAAGATGCCATACTTCGTTGATGGGTGCCAATTTAGCGAGCAATATACTAGTCACAACATTTTTCATTCAAAGATCACCTCTCTCTTTTAAAGTTGTTGTCAATTGGCTAGGTCACTCTACTAAATTTAACTAAGAGGAAAACAAATATCTATCACTATAGGAAATTCAAAATAAAGAGATAAAACAGATTATTTTGGGTATATTACAGCAATGAAAAAATACATGTTTATTTTTAATATTTGTTATTTGATTTTACTATATTTGTTTATACAATGTAGCGATGGAGAGATGGTTATCAGTGGAGATATATTTGCTATTCTATTATTTCTTTTGAAAATCAAAATATAATTATGTTTTAATCTTAATTTTGTTTCTAGATTCAACATATTGTCACAATATCAATCTTAACAATTCTAACCTGGATTTTATAAAATTGGACTTTCTAAAACTCCTACGAAATTTGATCAAAATCTTAAAAACAATTAAAATCAAAATTCAACCTATTCCTATCCAGTATAATTTTTAGAGATATGGATTTGCTTTGCGAAAATAATGAGAATTAGAGATATGGATTTACTTTACAAAAATAATGAGAATACACGTACAAAACCCAATTTTGTGCAATATTGTTGTCTACTTGAAGAGGAAATTATATTTAAACTTGGTTGGCACAGCCAATGAGGTCTACGCAGAGTACAACAAGAGTACATTTAGAGGCACATTCACCCATGCATTTAGAGGCATATTCACCAAGGAAAGGGTATATTACAAAGAAGTGACAGGTTATTTATCAAATAATCCGTGATAACCATAATTTCCTCGAAGGAGACCAAAGGGAATATTTGTAATGCATTTTGAAGAGGTAATTACTGGCAAAGTAGACTGTAGTGGTAGATAGACGAAAAACGCTGATGACCCAGGCTCACTATCCGTTATCTAACATGAAGTCAAACCGTCCAAAAGGAAGGAATTAATATCTTTACATAGCTAATGATAGCCAACCATTACACGTAGATAAAACTTACAAAGAGACAGTGAAAGAAACTCTAGGTGGATGTCACAAGTATATATGATTATGAGCATTCTGGAGGGAAGAAATCCGAGAAAGCATTTCCAGGGTGGAATTCAAGGGAAGAATGATCCATAAATAACTCAGTGCAATAAGATTATTGTTCTTGAATTGATGTGTTTCTAAATATCAACATTTTGAAACCATTGTTGAAACTTAGGTGAAACCAAAAAACTCTTAGCAAGATATGAGTAAACTATTCACCGATTAGATCTGTCTGTTCTATACGCTGTGCGATTGCAATTTAAATAAGCAAATCAATAAGCGAGTAAGATTGCCTATATATTCGGCCGGACTATCTGTTTCTCTATATATAAGGCTTTGAGAAGACTTATTTAAACATGGGGTATATGTGAGCAGACATGTAGATTATTTGCAACAAGCTAACCAACAAACAAAAAATATCGATGCGCACCTTTCACATATACTAAAAAAAATATGGATCGATCAGGAACTTTGTTCCCTTTGCATTTTCAAACAGCACTGTCCATAAACAGTTGACATGGACTACTCACAATATTAATAATTATAGACAGCTTTCACAGGCTGGATTCAATTGTCATCACACAATCTAGCACAAGACTTTCTTTCTAATCGATTGTCATCATCGAGAATGTGAGGACGAATGATCATATCTCAGTGGAAAAGGTTGATTCATGCATACCTTGTAGAAGATTTTAAAATGGAGAACCGAAAGCATCAGTATGTTCAGGGACAACGGACATGCATTCAAAAGGAAATTCTAGATTAATTTATTGAAAAGATCCAGGTAAGAGTTTTGGGATTTACTTTAATTGTCATTGTTTTTGTGAGTGAATATAAATCTTTTTAATATTTTGAGTTTATATTTTACTATATAGACACCTGTAAAAGAAAATTATATAAAGAATTATATATATATATATATATATATTGAAATTTTAAACAAATTAAAAATTTATAATAATTTTTTTTTAATTCAAAATAATATCATTTCAATTATTATAATATAAAATTATTAAAATCTAAAAATTATTTGGTAGAAATTTTATTATTATCATAAAACTTATTGTATTCAATATTTAATTATACTTTCTCAAAATTTTATTATTATCATACAATTATTGTATTCAAAATATTGATTTAATTATTATAACATAAATTAAAGAAAATATAAAAGTTTCCTCCCTCTCAATATTGTTTGTGATTGTGATTCAAGTTTTCTCTAGGACTTTGTTTTGTGGCAATTGTTGGACTGCAAACATAGTTTCCTATAGGAATTGCGTGTTATAAAGATACCAATTACTTTGGATCAAATACTTTGGGTAAACTATTTAGGTGTAAAACATTTTTCTAGTAATATACTAAAATATCATTAAAATATTGTAGAAATAAAAATAATATAAAATACTATTATTATTAGAGAAATATAATTATGTATCACTAAAATATTGTAGAAATAAAAATAATATAAAATACTAATATTATTATTAGAGAAATATAATTATGTATAACCTATAAAAGGATCATGTCTAATAGATATAACTTATAGAAAGATATAAATTAATAGATATAATTTATTAAGAATATATATTTTTATATAAATAAAAACTTGAATTTATTTGTTTTTTTTTCCATTAAGAAAAAAAAAGTGATTGTATTAATAAAAAAACCACATACAACATGGTATGTATTGTTCGTGCTTTATTTAGATTTACATCTTGTTGTCAAATCATTGCTGATGTAATTACTTCTATTTTGCAAGTCAGCCTATGAAAAGCCATCACTGTTCAAAATGACTGTCATAAAGATTGTCTTTGAAAACAAAACAACAATTTGAGGCAGAAACTTGAAAGAGTTGTTTGTGGTCCTTTGAGCTAATTGTAGACATATAAAAAGATGAGTTCACCATGTCTTGTGAAAGCTGTTGCATTTTTCTTTAAGACTGTCCAAAAATATTCGTGTAAGAGGGATTTAGTGCGACAAAATAAGAAAAGTCATGTGGGGGTATTGAATTTATTTGTTATTAGCATTAATGATATATAAAAAAATAAATTGAAAAAGAAAAGATAATAAATGAACTTTGAAGTGTGTTTATTTATTATTAATAATTAGAAATTAAAAATATATTTTTATTTATTAATAATTTGCAATTATAAATATTTAATAATGATTGTTTGTTGGTCATTAAGTTATGATATTTTCTCTTCAAAATTTTCTATTAATTTTATCATTATTTTTAAATAAATATATTGATTGCATACTATAATATTGAAAAAAATATTTTTATATATAATAGATATTTTTTAAATAATCATAGTGAATATTATTAATTTTTATTAACATCAATTTTAATATATAATAATAAAAATTTAAAAGCTAAAAGAAATTTCATTTTTTTAATTGCAACAAATCTATTCAAATTTCAATTTAATATCAAGGTATTCAATAAATAACTTTCATTTTGAATATATTCATGGAAAACAAAAACCATCTAGTGCAGTAAATATATACTTATTATCACCCAATACTTTAATATAAATTTAGGTATTATACTTTAAAAATGAATTTAGGTATTTATACAAATTATGAATTTAGGTATTATACTTTGATTTACTTTAATATAGACTTATTGTCACCCAATACTTTAATATATTTTTAACAAAATTTATTTATTATTGAAAATATGAAAAAAAATAAATTAAGTAAATCAAATAAAATGTAAGATTAATGAATGTATTAAATCAAACATGTCCAATTTAGGATCTAAATTTTTGTCAAATTTTGAGTAAATAAAAGGTATGCTCATAATATTTGTCAATATATTATATATGTTTTTAGAGTCTTATATCAATAAAAATTTAAGTGAGGAACCATTTTTTAAGTAAATATTTAAATATCAACAAATTTATTTATAAAAAATATTTTGAGTAAATATAATTCTTATTAATATTTCGATTTTATATTAAAATTTAATTTAGATACCACAAATGCTGTAAAAGAAAATTATATAAAGAATTATATATATAAAAAAAACTATATTATAATTTTAAACAAATTCTAAATTTTTAATAATTTTTTTATTCAAAATATTAGTTTAATTATTATAATATAAAATCATTAAAATCTAAAAATTACTTGTATTACTATTATAAAACTTAAAAATTATTGTATTCAAAATATTGGGTTAATTATACTTGCTAGAAATTTGATTGTTATTATACAACTTATTTTATTCGAAATATTGATTTAATTATTATAATATAAATTAAAGAAAATATAAAAGTTTCCTCCCTCTTAATATTATTTGTGATTCAAGTTTTCTCTAGGACTTTGTTTTGTGGCAATTGCTAAGTTGAGAACTTAGTTTTCTATACTAATTATTTGTTATAAAGATACCAATTACTTTGCATAAACTATTTAAATGTAAAACATTTCCTAGTAATACACTAAAATATTGTAGAAATAAAAATAATATAAAATACTAATATTATTAGAGAAATATAATTATGTATAACCTAGAGAAAGATCATTTTTAATAGATATAACTTATAGAAATATGTAAATTAATAGATATAATTTATTGAGAATATATATTTTCATATAAATAAAAACTTGAATTTATTTGTTATTATTAATGAGATATAAAAAAATTAATGGAAAAAAATGAATATGGAATAGTTTTTATTTATTATTAATAATTAGAAACTAAAAATATTTTCTATTTCTTAATAATTTGTAATTATTAAATATTTAATAATGATTGTTTGTTGGCCATTAAGTTATGATATTTTGTCTTCAAAATTTCCTATTCATTTTATCATCATTTTTAAATAAATATATTGGTTGTATATTATAATATTGAAAATATATTTTTATATATAATAGCTATTTTTTTTTATAATTATGGCGAATATTATTAATGTTTATTAACATCAATTTTAATATATAATAATAAAATTTAAAAACTAAAAAAATTGCATGTTTTTAATTTCAACAAATCTATTCAAATTTCAATTTAATATCAAGGTATTCAATAAATAACATTCATTTTGAAATATTCATGGAAAATAGAAGCCATACAATGCAATATATATAGACTTATTGTTAACAAATACTTTAATATAGATTTTGATATTATACATTAAAAATGAATTAGTTTAAACACTAATGTGTAATCCAAGTCTGATCGAAATATTGTCTTTAATTAATTATGATTTAGAATTTAATATCATATAATTGACTGATTGATTGAGATAACTTATTAAGAATATATCATTTTCATTTAAGAATGACTTGTAATAAAAGTTATGTAAAATAGAAAAAAACATATACTGAATAAAATTTAGGTATATATCAGTTTCAATTAACATATTTTTAGTAAAATATATTTATTATTAAAAATATGTAAAAAGAAAAAAAAACAAATTAAGTAAATCAAATAAAATGTAAGCTTAATAAATGTATTACATAAAATATGTGATCTAAATGTTTGTCAAATTTTGAGTAAATAAAAAGTATGCTCATAATATTTGTCAATGTGTTATACATATTTTTAGAGTCTTATATCAATAAAAATTTAAGTGAGGAACCATTTTTTAAGTAAAAATTTAAATATCAACAAATTTAGTTTATAAAAAATATTATCTACTTTTTAATATTTATAAATTATATAACTATTTTTATAATTAACAAACTGTATGTACAATGTTGAAATATCATATAATAGATGGTAAATGATTTTAATGTAATTTTTAATAAAAATTAAATGATCAATAATTATGAACTATCAAAAATATTTAAAGGAAATAATTTATGTTAATAAAGTATTATATAATTTAATTAATAATCAACAATTTATGACATACAACTGTCTTACATGTGGATTTTTAGATAAATGTCATATCATATCATTTTCATAATTTGATTTCTAGATAGAACACAAGCTACCTTTTATTTTCATTATTATTACCTTTTATTTTGACTGTGTAAAATTAGCTAATAAAAAAACATATTTTATTACCCAAAAAACCTAGTGGTTTTCATTTTCAAATTCAATGCTTTCAATTATGAAATCCTAAAATACAATGAATAATGAGTCAAATGTTGAATCTAGTTAGTTTAACTATTTAATCCTTCGGTCATTCTTATTCACAATATTCAAGTAAATAATAATAAAGGAAATCAATATCACACCAATCTAATTGTTTCGAAAAAAAGCATGACGCTCAAAACCTATTATACATAAGATGAGAAATAGTTGAATTTTAAATGGAACCTTTCAATTACAATGTAATTGAAAAGGATGTTGTCTATAAAGCCAAGACATAATAGTTGACCATAAAAAGAAGTCCATGGTAGAGAAAACATATAAAGACAATTCATTACTCAGTAACAACCTATTTTTCCCAAATAACAATGAACCAACCAAACAAACAGGGTGGGGGATTTTCTATTCCAAGTGGTGTACTTAGTAAATGGTGAAAATCAGGAGCGAAGCCGCTTGTCCTTCATAGGGCAAGGATCACCTCAAATGGCAAAGTGAAAGTAGCTCCATAAAAAGCGATTTCTGCTTGTTCGGATGCTGGTAAGACACTTCCTTTTGACACGAATTACTTTTGACCGGTTATCTCTCCTCCTAGTTCTGGTTGTTCTAGGTCAACAAGGTCAATCTACTTTACTGTTGCTATCTTTACTGCTCCCGTTTCAACATTGCTACGGGTCTCGATCTCAAAGGGATGCCGGGTCGCTGGGATTCCAACTGGAACATTTAAATCATTGGATTTAGAGGTGACACAAAACGCTCATCACATACATTGTTTATAAATGTATATCAAATATACACTAAGCCAATATTGGTCCAAGCCCAATGTTACTCAAAAGAACCCCAGTAACTACTCATAACCAAAGCGCACGGTACGGTGAAACCACCACCCTAAGTGTTTACCAACGGAAAGGCAATGATTATCATCACGACCTTATGATTGTTAGGAATGATTATCATGACGACCTTACCATTGTATCAATATAATCGAAATGTTTATTCGTACATGAGTGCTAAGCAAACCGTGATAGTGTAGTAAAATTAAGGGTTTAACAATATCTTAAATACTTCGATGCTAAGGTCTGGTCACAAGTAATTCATGTGCTTAGTTTAAAATATAATATATGTATACATTAGTATTTGGTTTATGACATGATTAATATAAACATATTCACGTTTTATAGTTGAATATAATTCAAAATAATGTATTATTATAAATTATGTGTGTGAGACCAAGCGATTATACTATTTACTAAGAAATAATATGGACTTTAACATTGAATACTTAATGTTTTGGTGAATTCAAAGAACAACAATTTTGATTATCAAAATTGAGAAGACATCACCATAAATATAATTATTAGACTATGTCAGTAAATTTAGAAGATAAAATATGTCATGAATAACACTCTATGTGACGGGTATGATACCATATTAAACAAATATGATTATTACAAAAAATAGAATTGAATATATTGGGTTATTATAAATAGCATCAGAGAAGAGTTACAACACTTTGCGGCCTTTGGGAAAATTAAAACTAATGAGTGTTTTTGTTCTTTTCACATCACAGTACAAGATTAAAAGATAAATTACATTACGAAGACAAACACAACAAAACTTTCCAAACAATTCAGAAAAGCAAAGCTTATTTTCTCTTCAACTATTCTACTTGGAAATAAAGAGAGCAAGAAACATAGCTAAGTTTGAGAGGACCTGGGAATCCTTGGCTCAACAAGAAGAAATTATAGACCGCATACAAAACCCAAGATAGTATAATTAAAACTAAAGAAAACATGAGTGCCTAATTGGTTTCTGGTCACCAAGGGAACCATAACTCCCCTCTACCACAAGAGGAAGAATTATATGTTAAATTGAATGACAACTAAAAAAGTATTACTTGTTCTAAGTTTTTAGAGACTATTCATAGATTAAAGGTAGAATTTCAAATCTTAAAAGATGATAATGTGAAAGAGAGAAAAGGACATCATCACGTGAATCATGTTATATTACAAATAATGAAAGAAATTTATCACAACGAGAAATCTATTCATACATCTAGTAATGTGGTGAAAGGCCCTAGTCATGGGAAAATTCCCAAACATCAATAATTTGAAAAAGTGGCTAAGTCTATGTCATACTGAAATTCATCATTTGAAATAAAAAAGTATTACAATCTTAGTAGTTCAATAGACACTTATTTATACCCTTCCCATAGAAATTTCTAAACATCAATAATTTGCAAAAGTGGCTAAGTCTATGTCATATCGAAAGTCATCATCTGAAAATAAAAAGTATTACAATGTTAGTAGTTCAATAGACACTTATTTATACTCTTGCTGTAGAAAGAAACATAATCCTTCTAGTATTGGAGGACCACAAGGAGAATTCAAGAAGACTAAATCCCCAACTTTTTATGGCGATTTAGACTCACGTGAGAAAGATGAAGAATGATTGTTAGGTATCTCTTAATACTTAAAGGTATATGACTATTGAGCAAGCTAAAAGCTCATTTCCCTGTCTACATCCTAAATGGGAAGGTTGTCTAGTGGTGCCGAGAATTGAAATTACGGAAGAATTTTAAATAAATAGAGCATAAGTGGGATTTTTTTAATAATATGTTCCAATAAAAGTAAATATTTGAATGATTATTTGATAAAAATATGAAAAGGTTCCATGAATTGAAACTGGGATCTATGAACATGGATAATTTAATTAACATATTTTTAGATCTACTTCAATATGTCTCATAAATAAATGTCTCACCTTAATTCTAAGACACGGTTAAATTTAACACACATAAATCTTGAGAAGAATATTTGTAAAAGGATAGAATCTATTATGAGCACAATCAAAATAGGTCTAAAAACATAAATAAGAATAGAGAGAAGTGTATAGCTCTTTTGCATAGCACGAAGAAAGACTTCAAGCCATCGTTTTATCGGAAATTGAATAACAACTTTCAAAATAAAATAAATTTCACTAGGAGTGAGAATAACTCAAAATTACCAGACCGAAAGGGGGAACAAACCCAATTTTTATGATGGAAATAAATCAACACCAACAACAGTAAAATTTTTGTGATGTCAAGTCCTCATTTTTACAAATACTATCCACAGAAAAAACAACAAGGTTTTAAATAACGTGCAAGAGTGTGTGACCGTTGAATAAGATGAAATGAAACCTAGAATTTTTTGCTTCTTTGAAAGGTAGACAAGTTGATCATCAATCTAGGATGGCAGAAATCAAAGGTAAGATCTTGTCAAAACCAATTTCTATTTTGATTGATCAACGAGCATTTCGTAGTTAGATATCTCTTAAAATTGTTGATGCTTGTATTTTAAATAAAACAAAACATAACAAACCTTGAGTAGTGCATCTAGCTATATGTCCAAAAACGAAAATATATGATTTGGTTAAAAGCTAAATTTTCTAAGACATGAATGGTTTGAAAACAAAAAATAGATTTGAATACTCTACCATTTGGTTATTATGACATCTTGATCTAGGCATGGACTAGTTAAATAAACACCATGTAATACTTGACTACATGAACAAAACATGCACTTGTATCGACGATAATGGAAACCAAAAATTTGTTGCTAGAATAACTAAGAAAAGTTTAGTAAGAAAACAATATAATGAACGCTTAAAACGGAGTTGGTGTCAAATGTTGTGACTCCAATAGGGAGGTCATATTCCACAATTTCGGCCAAAAAAATGAGATTTCAAGTGTAATATTTTGGCTAGCTAGAAATCAAATTTAATGTGCCCTTCATATTTATGTGTCGTGATTTAGGAAATATTTTTGTTTCGTGGAACATGTTAGGAAACATTTCTCTTTTGTGTCGCAAGTCGGGAAATTTTTTTTTTTTGTGTTTGATGTCGGGAAACATTCTCTTTTTTGTCACATATTGTCAACCATTTATTGTTTATGTCACATATTGGGAAACGTTTTTCAAAGCATTCGCACAAGATTATGTAATGTAAAAATTACTTAAAGAAATGACTAAGTTCAAACAAAACTTTACATTCCATAGTGTTCACTAGGAACTAGTTTTAGGATAGGTTTGTGTAATGCATATTTAAAGGTCTTTTAAAAAAACCTTATACCTTTTATTTAGCTTCAAAAACCTATTATTTTTCCATGTGGTATTTGATTGAGATGTTTTATTTTATAGTGTAGAGAGGATAGTATATATTTCCAAGGACTAATCATGCAAGCTTAATCAAGGTCTTGTTTGATGGGAGATCATGACTGTGCATTCATGTACCTCTAGACCTAGGATGTAGATAGGATGTAGATTCTATTAGTTGCATTGAGATTGTAATCCTATAGAACCCATGTTAAAGTTGAATTAAATTATGTCTCCTCCTTTAACATCTATGTTATCTAGGCAGTGCTAGCTGAAATTTGTATTATCTATCCTTAGCTAAGATATATTATCGCACGAAAATGGTTTATTGAAATATATAATTTTAATGTCCCAAAAAATTGAAAAAAAAAGTAGGCTCACCAAAACTACCTATGTTGGACAATATTGGACTTGCGGAATGTTCTGTACTCTATTTATACTATTGTTTTGTTGTAAGTTGTTCTTACGTCCTTCTTTCTTGCTTTCAGATGTGAATATTTATGTGTTTACTCATGATGTCTTAAGGTTGATTAATATGCTATTATTATGGTTACACAATGCTATGTATGTTAGATACTTTGATTATGTACTTTACTAATTTTCAAATGCTTTTATTGTCATATACATGATTCTGACTTAACTTTGTTAATGGATAAAGGGGTGGAGTGGCAAGACTAGTTTCCCATGTAACTACCTGAGAGGTAATAGTTTCTACTTATCCTAGTGAGCTTACCTAGTTCTGTTTGAACTAAGGAACTTCTTCCTTTTGATGTGCAGGTTCACTTAGTGTTGGATAACCGCTTATAACAAGCTAAATGGGAAAGGCATCCGTTGAATTACTAGCTCACATCTTTGCAGATCTATCCTAGCGACATTGTACTGGTTATTTTTGTGATTATTATGGCGTTATTATACTGATGGGGTCCTACAGCACTTGTTATATACGTGACACAGATTCATTACTTATGTGATGCTATGGTGTAAATGTTTCAAGACATGTTCATGTCGTAACACATTTTATAATATGTTTAATTTATAGTTTGTAATACCTTGTAAAAACTTTGTCTAAAAAATATTCCATGGCATATTTCATATTCCATGGCCTTAGGGATTAAAGCCTAAAATATTCAATGAAAAAGGTATTAAGACTTAAAGGATATGGTATTCGATATATGTAATAGTTTCAACCTTATGCTAGTTTGGGTGGCAAGTTTACGATATAGTCCATAGACTATACGACTATTGGTCGGGTGTGCACTAATGGTGGCTAGGGTGGCACTTTTAATGTGCCTTCAAAAGGGAGGAAGACATGCTTAGGGCTTGGACCATGCGTTAGTCTAGCAATTTCGTAACATTGTTGCTTGCTCTCTGCTCCGGTTCAGTATGAAGGAAATGGTTTCGATGTCTTAGCAGACAATTATGACTAATGGTTTGGTTTCACATCATCATTTTCTTGTTTATCCTTTTTACACATCATACTTCTCATCGTGGCTTTCGTTCTGTGGTTGCAGGTTACATGGGTGGTGAGGAAAATCATGGTTCATCACTCTAGGGAAAGGCTGTAAGAAAATCCATACCCTTACGGTAAGCCGGTTGCATAAGTATTCACTAGTCACCTCCTAGCTTCGTGGTTATGACTAAGTTGTCACTCATTAATGGTTGAGTTTGATTGAGTGTGGTTCCAATGGATGTGTTTGGGTTTTGGGGGATTAACTATAACTTAAAACAGATATGCATTTGGAAAGCTACAAGCATTGGGTTTCATTAGTTGGGTTTTTTCATTTCTCCTTCAAGCCTGAATCATTTATATGTAAATGAATTTATTAATAAAACTCATTGTATCAAAAAAGTCTTGGGTAAAACCATGATAGGCTCTCTTCATTTTGTATTTAATGTTTTGGTTATGAAACTGGCCATGGGTAGCACCATTGCTCGCAATGGTGTAAGGTTGTAAGCAAACGATTGTGTAAACTCTTTAATGGATTGTAACGAATGGGTTTATGAATATATGCTGCATTTGATTTTTGTGTTTGCAAATCCTGGTGGATTGTATGGATTTAGCTTTGTTATTTACTTTGTTGGTAAGGATGATAATGGGTGTCAGTGTTATGGCTTGGGGCCATGTCGTGAATGGCATTGGCACTCACCATTGTAGCTGCGATAACGTAAATGGGTGCATTCTTATTGTTTTAAATATGATGCATGAATGAAATTGAGGCCAATTATGGGTGTAAACCTTTCATTGGAAAACGTTGTAGTTGGTTAAATCATTACAGGGTTTTATAGTAAATTAATTTACTATGTGGCCCAAGTATGAGGTCGAGGACCATATGTGACTGTGTGCATAAATTGTAATGGGTCTTACAACCTTAGTGTAAAGAGTTGAATATTAGACTCACAACCTGTATGTACATAGTGTATCCTCACTTGTAAATAAAACCGACCCTATAGGATTTGATGTTGGATCGTGTAAAGCGACGAGGGTTGTAGTTATGGATACCATTTGGCTTAAGTTCCCACAGGATTCGATCATGCGACCTCTGTACAATTTTATTGGGTATTTTAAATGATTAATGTGTATTAATAATCTTGTGTTTTTATTACATTGGACATTTGTATTTATGGTATGCGATTTCTATAATGTGAATTCATAATGTTAGAGGGTTTGATATGTTTATTTATGCAGTGATTTTGAAATGTTGGTAATAACATTACTGCTTATGCTTGGTAGATGTAGCTAGTTCTAATTTTATAAATCACTGACCATTTATATGGTCTCGATACCTGGACTATTAATTGGCTTGTGATATTATTTGGTTAATGGAAAGTGATAATGCTTATCTTGGTTGTTAGCATGAGTTTATTTATACAAAACCTGAGAGTTCTTTGCTGGTTTTTATCTAAGCTTGGTTACTTTAGGATTTATGGTTACTCTTAGATAAAGAATACCGTGTTTATAATATTTGTTAGATTACTAATTACAGTCTTGGTTTAAACCTAATATAATATATATAAAGTATTTGCTAGATTCTATTTATCATATCAGTTTATTAAAATCTATAAATAAGCGTGTTTAAATTTTTACCTGAAACTAGCTTTTACTTCTAAAGAAAGCTCTACCAGCAATATGAAATCTAACAGTAGGGTTCCTAAAATAAATAAAATATATAGGCACGATTTTTAGAAATAAAACCTAAGTTTTAAAAGAACAAAGTTTAAGATGTAAAAGGGAATAAAGAAGTAATATAAAAGGAACAGAAAATCGAGATAAATCTTCGAACAAGAATTAAATTACATAAGTAAAACTAAAAGAACAAAACCTTTGATAATTCTAGCACAGAAAATACAATTACAATCTAGGTTTTATAATTTAAAATGTAAACCCTAAAAGGATTTGTCACGAAAAATAATAACACATAGGGTTAGAACATATAATATAAACCCTTGCATAATCTAACCAGCACTTATTATAGGAAATGAACTAGGAAGTCCTGAACCTCATACCTAAAATGTGTAGCTCCTCAAATGGTTGAAACCTACACACTCAGTTACCCAGCATTAACAATTCACGAGTAGATCCGACCTCTGTATAAACAATTGAATCACTTGGGAACTACCATGTTCCACCCAACCATCACACAGAACCATTCCCGATTTTAATCCGGATCCCCCCGAGCTGACCTTCGAACATTCAAGTAGCTTAGAGCACCTAAGGTGAGGATACCCTAATTAGTATAATGTCTGGATCGGTTCTCCTCCTTCCTCTTAGCGAAATTTTCTCCAAGAACTCTCTTGAGAATAACTAGGAAGAATAACGACTCCCAAAAAGATAGATGAGATATCCCCAAGCCTCTCCTTGGCTTGGGACTTTATAGACAGACTTTTCAGTCAAAGAGGCAGTTAAATCAAGAATCACTTCGTTTCTTGATTTGACCCTTTTTATTTAATTTAGTACTTTTAATATTTTAACTTGAGAACTGTTAACTAGTTCCTAATTGGATTTTTTAGGTATTATACTATTTAATTTTTATCTTAGTAATAATAGTAATAGATGGAAGTTTTCCTTTTTTATTATATTATTAATATTATTACTAGGTGTACCCTTTATACATACTATGTATAAAATATATAAAATATATTATTTGGTAACCTTTGTCTTAGGGTATCCCATATTGTGATCCCTGGACTTATGACACTTTGTTCGTTAAGGTCATCAGGTATATGGTTAGGTCTATTAGGATAGGAAACTCTAAACATACTTGCATGTTGGATTCCCTCATATAAAATGGTAGTTCTTCAGTACTTGATGAGAATACTGAAATTTGAAATTTCATTTAATCACTTATAAATAAGTCAGATGAGATCAATACTTTTATCAAGTTGTTTTTTACTCGAAAATCATTAATTCTTTTCAGTAACTTCTAGCTCTTACCATATCTCATACTCAACGCTAAAAACAGGGAGTTACCAACTTAGTGAAATTCCATATCTCTTCACTCAACACTAATGCTAGGATGTACTTGCAGGATACACCTAGGGATACAATGACCAAGGATCTGATGTTCCAGAGCTTATGCTCAACATCAGCATGGAAGGCTCCAGGGATTATGCCCAACACTTCTAAATTATATTTTCATGTGTTTTGGGGCTTCATGCTCAACACAAATGCAAGTACACATGTGCTGTAGATATTCTTGCTCAACACAAAACATCAATTTACCCATGTGCTCCAAAGCTCCTCACTCAACACAAAACATCTCATCAATCATGTGCTTCAAAGTCCACACACAACACAAGCAAACATATATATATTGTAATATCCTGAATTTTTTGACCTAACACTTATGGGAATGATCCCATTAATTATTATTTTACCTTGATGTTTTTTTTGAAATACTAGGTCGAATACCACATTTCATATGAACATGATGATTTGTTTGATATATTGGGCGTAAGCCAATTACATATGATATAGATATATATATGTTTGCTTTTGTTGGGCATGTACCCTAAAGCACATGATTGATGAGATGTTTTGTGTTGAGCAAGGACCTCTAGAGCACATGGGTAAATTGATGTTTTGTGTTGAGCATAAATATCTGGAACACATGAAAAGATAATTTGGAAGTGTTTGGCATAATCCCTGGAGCCTTCCATGTGTATGTTGAGCATAATCTCTCAAACATTGGATCCTTGGACATTGTATCCCTAAGTGTATCCTACAAGTACATCCTAGCATTAGTGCTGAGTGAAGAGTTCTTGAATTGCACTAAGTTTATAACTCCCTATTTTTAGCGTTGAGTATGGGCTTTGGTAAGTGCTAAGAGTTACTAAAGAGAATTAATTATTCTCGAATGAAAACGAGTGGAGAAAAACATTGATCTCATCTAACTTATTTATAAGTGATTAAATTAAATTTCAAATTTATATATGCTCAAAGTACTAAATAACTAGCATGTTATATGAGGGAATCCAACATGCAAGGATGTTCAGAGTTGCCTAGCCTAGTAGACCTAACTATCTACCCGATGATATGAATGAAGAAAGTGTTGTAAGTCTAGGGATCACAATATATGATACCCTAAGAAAGAGGTTACCAAATAATATATTATTATATATTTGATATAGAGTATGTATAAAGACGACACCTAGTAATAATATTAATAATGTAAGAAAGAAGGAAAGTTCTGTCTATTACTATTATTACTGAGATAAAATTAAATAGTATAATACCTATAAAAATCCAATTAGAAAGTAGTTAAAAGTTACTAAGTTAAAATATTAAAAGTACTAAATTAAATAAAAGGGTTAAATCAAGAAATGAAGTGATTCTTGATGTAACTGCCGCTTTGACTGAAAAGCATGTCTATAAATTTCCAAGCCAAGGAAAGGCTTGGGGATATCATCTATCTTTTTGGAGTCATTATGCTTCCTGCTTATTCTCAAGAGAGTTATTGGAGAACATTTCCCTAAGAGTAAGGAGGAGAAGTGATTCAAACTTGATACTGTTTAGGGAAGCCTCACCATAGGTTCTCTAAGCTACTTGCATGTTGGAACCAGCTCCGGGGGAGCCGGATTAAAATGAGGAATGGTTTCAAGTCATGGTTGGGTGGAATGTAGTAGTTCCCAAGTGATTATGTCCTCTATACAGTGGTTAAATATGCCTTTGAATTGTTAATGCTGACTATTTGAGTCTACAGGTTTCAGCCATTAGAGGAGATTCACTTTTTAGGTATGAGGTTTTGGACTGCCTATTTCACTTCCTAGAATAACTGTTGGTTATATTATGAAAGGGTTTATATTATATGTTCTAAACCTATGTGCTGCTATTTTTCCTGTCAAGTTTTTAGGATTTACATATTAAATTATAAACCCTAAGATGTAATTTATTTCCTGTGCTAAAATTATCAAATTTTTTGTTCTTTCAATTTACTTCTGTAATTTAATTGTTGTTGAAATATTTATCCAGGGTTTTGGTTGTTTTTTATATTACTTTTAAATTCTCTTTTACAGTTTAAGCTTTGTTTTTTTAAATATTAGGTTTTTTTTACAGTTTAAGCTTTGTTTATAACATATTCAACAAATATCGTGCACTATTTGCAATTGGAGATCGTGCATGTGTTTTGTAACTACAAAACACTCCTTGGTTTTGTAACTAAACATTGTGCATGTGTTTTGTAAATACAAATCGCATGTGCATGTTAATTGACCAATAGGGCTCAGGCCATTCCAAACCTAGTGCTAAGGAATGTGAACATGTTTTGTTTTCTCAAATCAATTATGGGTTTTTAAAAACTACAATTTCATCTAAAAGTTCCATCGGCATCCTGTGAGTGCCCTAAAGTGTTGAATGTAACTTCATTTAGTCCAGTATTACATTCTGCAAGAGTAAAGTGACAAGATTATGGTGCTTTACTAGTCTCTCAAGTTTAACATTTGTGTTTTTTTTAGGCCAACAATGATACACATAATGTCAATATTGGATGAATGTAGGGCTGACATATCAAAAGTGAGAAGATAAGAATGGGCACAACCAAGTTTAGATAGGCATGAATACCCCCCACATTGATTATTTTTTAAAAACATATAAATATTTTATACCAAAGGGGATGCTACCTATTACCTTTCATATACCAAAATACATATCTATTATTATTTGTAACTGAAAAGATATTTAGAAAAACCTTAACCCAACAAATTATATTTTCAACAAAAATATAAAGAACAAAAACTCATTACACATTTATTTCTTTCTAATATAGTTTTTACAGATCTACATTTAACGCATTTTATCAATGATGCACAATAATGGCACTTTTTATACATTATGTAATTTTACATTTATTATAGTTTTTCCTAAGGAAATAGTTAAAATGACTACAAGTACACATTTGCTTCTTTATGATAAACTCTTTATACAACTCGACATTTACCATATTTTATCAATAAAATAGTTATAATAAATTACATACTTTTTCTTTTATGATTTTTTTTTACACTTTTAATGAAAATTTATGTTTACCATATTTGGCCAATGAAATAGATAAATATGTTAACATCGCAACACAATAGTTGGACTAAATTATTTTGATGAGACCCTACATTTGGTTTCTAATGCTAGCTAAAGAATTGAAAATTATATAACCTGTCCACATTATAGCATTGTAGACTATTGCATCATTATAGACTGTTGGATCTCAAACAGGAGGAGATTTAATGGTCCATAGTGTATTCTATTGCTATTTAATCCTAGATAGTATTGTGGAAAATTGAATTTCAAACAAGTTGAGATTCAATAGCCCACAATGTTGTTGTTGCTACCAATTTGTTGTATAACTCCAAGAGCACCATTGATGAGTCCTGCATCAGTCCATTGCTAAGAATCTATGTAAAATACCCCGATACCTTAGAGCTATAAAACCACTCAAGAAGTTTGCAAAATAAAATTTTAGTAATATTTTCACCAATTAAAGCATTTATACTGCATTCATAACAGCATCATCATGTAAAAGAAATAAGCATGCACAACATATTAATACAAGAATAAGACAACCATATTCACGTTGTTCACCTCGTCCACGAGGCTACATCCACCCACTTATTTCTTCTTTTATTTATTTATCAAAAATAGCGTGCTTACAAAAAAATCATGGCCCATTCATGGCCGGTTTACTTTACCACAAGACTCTTCGCAGAGAGCCTCTTGTAACTAAACAGCCCCTCCTTTCTTTTTGGACTCCTTATAACCAGCTCATACAAGGATTTAACAGTTGTTTGTATTTGTCCTCAAGACACTCTATTGGATCTAAGTCATACTATGAAAATAATTTAACAGTGTGTTGCAAATGGACAGTGAATGACCTCATTACACAGACATCATCACCAGCCTGAATCCATTACATTTTCTGCAGGAAAAATTATGCTATTTTACTTTGAAGGACAACAACATTCTAACGGCTTGGGTGTTGGCATTTAAGTGATTTAAGAATTAAATCCCTCCCTTCGACTTATCATAATCCACCTAGTACTCACAAGAAGGAACCACATAAATTAGGGTATTCATAAGTTAAAACAACCTCTCAAATATTTTTACACGTAGGTATCCGGAAAGGGGTTTGTTACAGCGATCACCATCCATAAACTTTCATTTGGGTAGAAGGATTCTTCCATTCAAATTGCAGATCCCAAATTTAAATGCATACCAAGAGTTTATCCATCCTTCAGATCGAATGACCACAACACCAAAGGCAACGTAGCTACAGAATCGAGGGTACGCTAAGGGATCAGTTAGAACAAGCGTAAAACCAAAACGCAGTCCATATGAAAAAGAAGGCATTGCCCCAGATCAGGCCGAGGTAGTAAGTAAACACTTGAAGTGGAGGAACGGATGCCACTCAGATCTAAAATAACAGAACCCAAAATTATGGCCAAATCCCTATACAGGGACTTGCATCTCTATGATTCCGAATGGATCAAAAGAGGAAAAAAGTAAAGTTAAGTAAATTCATCTACATTTATTGAGCTTTCTCTAGATCAAACGAAATCAAACAGAGGGAAATAGAATAAGCAGTCAAAAGGGGTCTCTCGAGTTTTATTGTAGTAGGAGGCCAATAAGCAATCACAATTCATAGTCATAGTTTTAAATCGCATCAAATCATGATCAGGAGAGAATCGTTACAATGGGCATCATAAACGTGGACAAAATATGTGCCAGCCCCCATTTAATCTCTACAAAAAATTCAACGATTATCCTTAGGTTAACAGACTAAGTTGGAAAATATGATCATTATAATTTGGTGTCTTTCAAATGCTAAGCTCCAAAGGAGAATTTCTCATAAGACATAAGGTGTTACCTGTAGGAAGCCGAAGAATGAAAGTTGAGGACATTGCACTCATGCAGGAAATGTAGCAAGTCCAAGTCTAGAAGCCGAGTAGGAAACGTGTGCTGAGCCAGGGAGCATAGATTTAGACAAAGCAAAAAGTAATCCAATCACACCGCGAAGCTCACTAGAGTTTTGTGCTCCCTTAACTCCTATTTCCCAGCAAAAAAAAGGATCTATGAGTGAATGCTGAGTCTTATCCAATGCTTTCCCCCCCCAATAGTCAAATCTGTAGCTAGGGTTTTCACCCTAGCTTTTGCTAATGAGCACCTACTAAGGAATCTGGATTCCTTAGTAGCAGTTCGATTGAAGTAAGTAAAAACAAATTAACCTAAAACAGTAAAGTAAATGACAGCAAGTAAAAACGACAAGAAGATGTATAAAAAGTATTTTGTATTTGTATTACCTCTGATGAAGAGGTTGGTGGAGTCCGTTGCGCTAATCCGATGTCGGTGGCTCCGAGCTCCGAGCTGCTCCTTCTCCTTCTCCGATGGTGGAAAATAGGCCAAAGATGGGTTCTCAGCAGTGAAAATAGCTTGA
>LPNX010630218.1:0-40510 GCA_001517045.1 Pseudotsuga menziesii
ATTAATCAGAAGTCGATTAGTAATTATTTAGAAAGGCCAAGGTACAGTAATACCCCTCTCTGCATGCAGAAACCTGATTCTGCGGCACCCCATTGCTGTTTCGGGCGAGACTGCAACCTGCGCGCGGGTTGTTGCCGAAAGGGCCAACACAGTGGGTCTTTTGTTGGTGCGACGTGAAAAGCATTAACCCGGGTCTGCCCAAGTGCCAACACTTTGCTAAAAGGTTGAAGATGAAATTCTATACACTATATGGATACATAGAATATCAGTAGCATAGGAAGCTACTTGTCACTCTAGTACATAATGCTTCAGTGCGTATAGTACAGAAGACAGAGGGAGTATGATGCTCTGCTTCAGAGGGAGTACAGAAGATCTTGAGGTTCAACATGGTACGATAGGATGGACAGACTACTGATGAATCTAGGTTTTACTGAGAGTAAAGTGGATTCCAACCTTTGCTTCAAATTTGAAGGTAGAAGACCGGTGATGCTCCTGTTATGTGTCAATGCACTATTTTCTAGGCATGGAGGTGTGGACAAAGGAAGTATGCAGTAGAGATCCTGAAGAGGTTTAGGATGATGGACTGTATGACCACACCTATGGCATTGAACTTGAAGCTATTGAGTGTTGCTTCGTCAGAGATGGTTGATGCTATGATGTATCGTCAAATGATTGGTTCCTTGATGTACTTGACGAATACGAGACATAATATTTGCTTTGCTGTGAACACATTGAGACATGTTCACCTGATGGTTGCAAAGCATGCAGTGAGGTACCTGAAGGGTACAGTTGATTATGGGCTCAAGTATGATGTGAATCAAAATATTATGTGGATTCATATTGAGCAAGCAGTGCCATTGATAGGAAGAGAACTTCAGGATGTTGCTTCAGTATGGGATCATGTGTGATCTCTTGGTTTAGCAGGAAGCAATCCTGTGTGGCACTGAGTATAGCTGAAGCAGAGTATGTCACAGCTTGTTCAGCTAGTTGTGAGTTAGTATTGATGTGGAAGCTATTGTATGATATATTTGATCTCCAGTTGGATGCTACTTGTAACAACCAGATTTGCGTGAAGTTGTCAGAGAATCCAGTGTTCCATGACAATTCGAAGCATATAGAGATCAAGTATCACTATATTAGGGATATGGTGTAGAGGGGATCAGTGAAGCTCCAGTATGTTGTGATGGAGGAACAAATATCTGATGTATTGATGAAGCCATTGGCTAGGGTGAAGTTCGAGTACTTCAGGGAGAAGCTTGGTGTTCTCCAGATCGAGGTTTCCTCCAAGGGAAAGTGATGAGTCCCATAGCCATTCTGACATGGTGAGAGGATTGGTTCCTTCCATGGTTAGATGTAAGGGCTGAGCCATTTTGTCATGGTGAGAGGAATGGTTCCTTCCATGTCAGATATGAGTGCTATCCATTATTTCGAGTAGGACAGATGTAAGGGAAACTGCCATTCTGGGAATGGAGGCACCTAGTCAGTTACCAGGAAAACTCAGTCTAGGACTGAGAAGCCACTCTGATGTGATAGAGGGATGTGTTCCCACTTGATCAGATGTAAGGGTTGAACCATTCTGTCATGGCTAAAGGATTAGGTTCATCCCATGTCATATGTGAGTGTTGGCCATTCTGACAAGTAGGTCATATGTAAGGGCAACTACCATTCTAGGAATGGAGGTGCCTAGTCAGTTACCAGGTAGCTCAGTCTAGGACTGGGGGCCATTCTGATGTGATGGTAGGATTAGTTACTTCATGATCAGATGTGAGTGCATGCCCTTTCTGATGCAGTGCTTCGTGCATGGTTGGATTGTAAGTGCAGAACCCTTTATGATGCCGTGCTTCGTGCATGGTCAAATTATAAGTGCTGAGCCCTTTCTGATGTGGTGCTTCGTGCATGGTCAGATTGTAAGTGCTGAGACTTTTCGATGCAGTGATTTCAAGCATGGTCAATTTTAAGTGCTATTCCTTTCTGACAAGATGAGGTTGGATGTAAGTGTAGAGCCTTCCCGATGCAGTGTGTTTACACATTGTTGGATATAAGTGTTGAGCCATTCTGGCGTGATGTGTTTACACATGGTCAAATGTGAGTGCTGGGCCTTTTTGACAATATGAGGTCAGATGTGAGTGTTGGGTGTGCCTTTTTGACAAGATGAGGTCATATGTAAGAGCTGGGTGGGCCATTCTGACTTAAGTGTTAGATATAAGCACTGATGAGGACCTACATGAAGGGTAGGCCTACAGGATTGACTCTGTAGAACTTCCTATGATGAGCAGAATCAAGATAGCACCATTATGAGATAGCATATGATGATGATCCAGACTTGATGATGATCCAAATCAAGTGATCTAGATGTGATGATCCAGACTTGATGACGATCTACATGTGATGATGATCCAGCTTCAATGATGATCCAGATCAAGTAATGATCTAGACTTGATGATCCAGTAGTGATGATCCAGATCAAGTGATGATCTAGACTTGATGATCATCCAGTGATGATGATCCAGATCCAGTGATGATCCAGATCCAGTGATGATGATCCAGATCAAGTGATGATCTAGACTTGATGATCATCCAGTGATGATGATCCAGATCCAGTGATGATCCAGATCCAGTGATGATGATCCAGATCGATTGATGATCCAGATTCAAATTAATATGACTTGAAGATGAAGATGACCTAAAGATGATAAGGACCTGAACATGAAGAGGACTTGAAGATGAATATGACCTGAAGATGATAATGACATGAAGATGAACATGACTTGAAGATGATAATGACCTAAAGATGAAGATCACTTGAAGATGAAGATGACGAAAACTTGACTATGATTTAGATGATACAGAGAAGAATACTTGTGCTGATAAATTGTTTCGAGAGAATACCTTCCTAGTTAAGAGGGAGTGTTGATGTATTTGTAACTTCGGAATATATTCATCCGTATTTATTATGTATTGTAACCTGATGTTTATTTTGGGATTTATTTGAGTCATGTCATGCCCTAATGTTCCAATCAAGAAGTTTCTATAATGTAAAAGTCATGTCAAGTCATTGTGGGTAACCCTCCTATTTTTCAAGGGTTAAAGCCCCCACAATTATGGGGCCCTAGGGTTATTAGACTATCCTAGAGAAGTCGACCCTATGTGAGTCATTGTAAGTCAGGGAAATAGTCCCCACCATATAATTCAAGGGTAACCCTCCTTGTTGTGCAGAGGGAAAATTCCCCACAAGTTGTGGGGCACTAGGGCTATTAGACACTCCAAGAGATGTCGGCTCTAGTAAGTAATTGTTAAGTGAGGCCAACATTTTGGAGTGCACTTCAAGTCAACAAAAGAATATAAATAGAGAGTGAGACTCTCTATTTATCACAATCACAACACACTCACACTCACTCATTGGGGCACATGAGTGAGAGAGGAGAATCTCTCTCAGTGTGAGAGAGAGAGACAAAAGCTGTGGAGATCATCTTACTATTTTGGGATTTTCTATTTTGGTGCTGATTCTATCTCTGAGGAAGTTACGGGGTTTTATCCTTTATGGTTTCCCGAGGAAAATTATTTGTGTCTCTTGTCTCTTGTGTTTTATTGCTGTGCTTGTTATTCTCTCAGTTAAAGATACTAAGATCATAATGCTATCTTAATGTTGAAAAACTAACAATCAGGTGTGATCTCTTGGTTTAGCAGGAAGCAATCCTATGTGGCACTGAGTACAACTAAAGTAGAGTATGTTGCAGCTTGTTCGGCTAGTTGTGAGGCACTATGGATGAGAAAGCTACTGTCTAATTTATTTGGTATACAGATGGATGCTACTTGTATATATTGTGACAATCAGAGCTGTGTGAAGTTGTCGGAGAACCCAGTGTTCCATGACAAGTCAAAGCATATTGAGATCAAATATCACTATATCAGGGATATGGTGTAGAGAGGAGCAATAAACCTCCAATATGTTGCGACAGAAGAGTATATAGATGATGTGATGACCAAACCATTAGCCATAGTGAAGTTTGAGTACTTCAGGGAGAAGCTTGGTGTTCTCTAGATCAAGGTTCCCTCCAAAGGGAATTGATGTGTTCGTTGTCCTTTCTGACATGGTCGAATGCTGAGGTTCACATGGTCAGATGTAAGTGCAGAGATATTCTAATGTGATTATGGGATGTGTTCCCACATGATCAGTGTAGAGACATTTTGATGTGATTGTAGGATGTGTTCCCACATGATCAGTACAGAGACATTCTGATGTGGTTGTGGGATGTGTTCCCACATGATCAATTAAGAGGCATTCTGATGTGATTATGGGATGTGTTCCCACATGATCAGTGTAGATCCATTCTGATGTGATTGTGGGATGTGTTCCCACATGATCAGATATAAGTGCAGATCCATTCTGATGTGATTGAGGGATGTCTTCCTACATGACCATATATTAGTGTAGATCCATTTTGATGTGATTGTGGGATATGTTCCCATGTGATCATATGTAAGTGTAGAGCCTTTCTGACAAGATGAGGTTGGATGTAAATGCAGATCCTTTCTGACAACATGAGGTCAGATGTAAGTGCATATCCTTTCTGACACGATGAGGCAAGATGTAAGTGTAGAGACTTTCTGACAAGATGAGGCTAGATGTGAGTGTAGAGCCTTTCTGACAAGTTGAGGTTGAATGTAAGTCCATAGCCTTTCTGACAAGATGAGTTCGGATGTAAGTGTAGATCCTTTCTGATAAAATGAGGTCAAATGTAAGTGTAGAGCCTTTCTGACAAGATGAGGTCGGATGTGAGTGTTGGGCCTTTCTGACATGGGTCTTGGATGTGTTCCTCCCATGGTCAGATGTGAGTGTTGGGTATGCCTTTATGACATGGTTCTTGGATGTGTTCCACCCATGGTCAGATGTAAGTGATGGGAGGACCTTTCTAACATGGTTCATTCTATGGTCAAATATAAGTGATGAAGACAATGAAGACCTACATGAAGGCTAGGCCTACAACCAACATGAAAAAGGGCTTGCTCTGTAGAACTTCTTGTGATGAGTAGAATTGAGATAGCACTAGTGATGATGACCCTGTGATGATTTAGATCAAGTGATGATCCATACTTGATGATGATCCAGTGATTCTCCAGATCAAGTGATGATATAGACTTGATGATGATCCAGTGATGATCCAGACTTGAAGATGAAGATGAATTGAATATGAATATGACTTGATTATGATCTAGATGATACAGAGAAGAATACTTGTGTTGATAAATTGTGTCGATAGAATACCTTCTTAGTTAAGAGGGAGTGTTGATGTATTTGTAACTTCAGAATGTATTCACTTGTATATCTTATGTATTGTACCCCGATGTTTATATCAGGAAGTATCTGTAATGTAATTGAGTCCTGTCCTGCCCCGATGTTCCTATCGGTAGATTCAATAATGTAAACAAGTCATGTAAATTCATAGAGTGTAACCCTCCTTATTGATCAAGGGTTAAATTACTCATAGTTGTGGGGCCTTAGGGTTATTAGACTCTCCTAGAGAAGTCATCCCTAGTCAGTTATTGTCAAGTCGAGAATTAGTATAAATAGAGAGGGGGGCTCTCTATTTAACACATTTTCACTCACACTCAGTTGTCGCACATAACGAAGAGAGAAAGAAGAATTTGGGACAAGAGAGAGAGAGATACTGCTACTATCAGGAGATCATCTTACTGTCTTTGGGTTTTACTTTTGGTGTTGATTCTATCTCTGAGGAAGTTGATGGGTTTTCTCCTTTATGGTTTCCCCAAGGAAAATATTTTTGTTCATTGTCTCTTGTGATTGATTGCTATGATTTTTATTCTCTCAGATAAGATCCTAAGATCAAATATCTTAAATGTTAAAAATCTAACACCACAGTCATCATTCTATGGCATATTAAAGCTCACCTCCCATAGGCTTTTAGGGACACATGTTGAATCCCTACCCGGGGCATTGAATTCCAACTATGCATCAAAACTATGTCCCAGGGGGTCATGCAAGTGTGTTTAGATAGTTTCAATGTGGGAATTTTGGACATAAGTTCTCAGTCGAGGAATTTGCAAATTTGACCCCCATGTGCAAAAATTTCACATTCCCTTACAAAGCAAAACTTTAGCTTCGAAAATTTAGCTAAAATAGGATCCCTTGTCCATGGAGCTAGAGATGAGGGACAACCCTAGAAATATCTTGATGTCCTGAATCCAACAGCCAATGGTTCTTTGATCTGATCCATGTTCATCATTTTATGACATGTTGAAGCTCACCTCCTATAGGATTTCAGGGACACTTGTTGAATTCCTACCCCGAGCATACAATTCCAACCGTGCATCAAAACTGGGTTCTAATGGGTCATGAAATATTTTTTAGGGAGGTTTCATGTGGTAACACTATCAATAATCTCATCCTCAAGGAATTTTCAAAGTTGACCCCTATGTGCTAAAATTTTACATTCCCTTACTGAGGTAAACCCTAGTTTCCAAAATTGACCTAAAATAGGATCCCTTGTTCATGGATCAAGAGGAGAGGGCCACCCCTAGCACTATATTGATGTACTTATTCTAACAGAATCAACGGTTTGTCGATATGAGCCACGTTCATGATTATATGGCACGTTGAATCTCACCTACTATAGGCTTTCATCGACAATTATTGAATCCCTACCCTGTGCATGGAATTTCAATCATTCATAAAAAATGGGCTCTGGTGGGTCATGCAAGTGTGTTTAGGGAGGTTCAATGTGGGAACACTATCCACAAGTTCATGGTCTAGGAATTTGCAAATTTGACCCCTATGTGCTAAAATTTTGCATTCCCTTACTAAGAAAAACTATAGTTTCCAAAATTGACCTAAAAGAAGATCCCTTTTTATTGGATCCAGAGGAGAGGGCCACCCTTAGCACTATCTTGATGTCCTAAATCCAACAAATTCAACAGTTTGTCACTCCAAGACATGAACATAATTCTATGGAGTGTTGAAGATCACCTCCTACATGATTTTCATGACACCTATTAAATCCCTACTCAGGGCATATAATTCCAATAGTGCATCAAAACTGTGTTTCGGGGGGTCATGAAAGTGTGTTTATACAATTTCCATGTGGGAACACTAGCCACAAGTTCTCAATTGATGAATTTGGAAAGTTGACCCCTATGTGTTAAAACTTCACATTCCCTTAGTGAGCAAAACCCTAGTTTCCAAAATTGACATAGAATAGGATCCCTTTTCCATGGATATAGAGTAGAGATTCACTCCTAGCACTAACCTAATGTCTTGAATCCAAGGGTTCAACATTTTGTTGATCCGAGCCATGACCATCATTCTATAGTAGATTGAAGCTCACCTCCTACAAGTTTTCATGGACACTTGTTGAATCCCTACTGGGGGCATAGAATTCCATTCATGCATTAAATATGGGTTTTGGGGGGTCATAAAAGTGTGTTTAGGAAGGTTCCATGTGGGTATACCAGCCATAAGTTTTCGGTTAAGGAATTTTCAAAGTTGACCCATATGTGCAAAAAAATGCATTCCATTTATAAGAAAAACCCTAGTTTCCAAAATTGACCTATAATAGGATCCCTTCTCCATGGAGCCATAGGAGAGGGCCACCCTAGTAGTATCTTGATGTATTGACTCCATCGAAGTCCATGGTTCTTCAATCTGAGACACGGTCATCATTCAATGGCACATTGAAGCTCACCTCCTACAGGCTACTAGGGACACCTATTAAATCCCTACCCAAGGAATAGAATACCAAACATGCATCAAAACTAGGTTTGAGTGGGTCATGCAAGTGTGTTTAGGCAGGTTCCATGTGGAAACACCAGCCACAAGTTCATGGTTGAGGAATTTGTAAATTTGACCCATATTTGTAAAAAGTTCACATTGCCTTAATAAGCAAAACCCTAGTTTCCACAATTGTCCTAAAACAGGATCCCTTGTCCATGGACCTAGAGGGGAGGGCTTCCCATAGCTCTATCACAATGTCTTGAATACAACGGATTCGATGGTTTCTCAATCCAAGCAATGGGTATGTATTGAATAGGTGTCTCTGAAATCCTATAGGGTGTGACCTTTGTTGATGTATTTGTAACTTTGGAAAATATCCTGATGTACGTTATTATTGTATGTTGTTGTACCCCCATTGGGGATGTGTGTTACCCCTTTATGGGATGTATAAATTGTGTCTATACCTTGAGGTACAACCTCCATTATAAGTTGGGGAATAATTCCCCAATATAACATCATGTAATGTGCAATTGTGGTCTCTCTAGTAGAAGTGGGCCCCATGTGAGACGACATGTAGGCTCGAGTCTTATATTTGATCAATGAATTGAAAGGGTATAAATAGGGAGGCTCTATCCCTCATTTATACACACCTTAGACACTCTCTAAAGCATTGTAGAGAGAGAGACAACCATACGAGGAGAGAAAGATAGCTGTTGAACATTTCTTATTATTGTTTTTGAGCATCTTACCATTCTGAAGAAGTTTGCGGTGTTTTCTCCTTTATGGTTTCCCCGATGAAAATATTTGTGTCTTGTGCATATTTTACATCTTATGCATTTTGTTTCATTTGTTATCATTATAGATAAAGATCCTAGATAATATAATAAGATCTGAATAAAATCTAACATGGTATCAGAGCCTCTATGAAAGAAGGCACTGTGCAGCTGCAAGAACTAGGGCTTCCTAGTTGATGGTGTTCTCTCCACAAATCATCAAGAAAGGAGGGATAGGCTAACCTTCCTCACTAGGTCTCATCTATTGGTGGTAGAAGTTTTTGAATCAAATAAATTTTACTATGTAGCCAGAATACATCTACAATAGCAACTAATGGAAATTAGGGTTTCATGCCTGAAAAACCCTAGAAGAATTAAATTAGTCATTCTAGCACTTTCCCTATAACACGAGATTGGAGAAGGCTCAAAAGCCAAAAATTTTACAAGACAAATATATGTTCCTGTTGCAAACTATGTAAATTTTTCAGCCTCATATTTGCTATACTTTAGGAGATATGGTTCCTCCAAATCAGGGTTCCATCCTCCTCTCGAAAACAGTCATAAATAGGTGACCTAGGGATATTTTCTATATCTCAGGATAGGAAGCCCCAAACTAAATTTAGAAAGATGTTATAGGTAGGGAATGAACTTTGTTTTATATGGTACATTTTTAGGACTCATAATGTGAAACAATGACACATGGAATTTCGTACAAGTTTGCTATGCTAAAGAGTCCCCAAGATAGTCACCTCAGGAAACTCAGCATAAGTACCACTCGGAGAATCAATTTATGCTCTAACCTAAGGGGTTGGAAAAAATACTTATTAGGATATCATGATGAGAAATTTCTAGCTTTAAGGATATGAAACTTTCAAGATAAAACAATATCAATATCAGTCATTTCTACAGAATAAATTGGAAAACTAGGGATTCCTGTTTCGGGAGCTTCCCTACATTGTTTTTAGAAAAAGAGTACATTGGATAGCTCGCCTTGAAAATTCCCATAATTATATACAATAATAAGTTTGAAATTTCATGTTTTGGAAGTTAGGGTTTCTCTGACAAACCCTAGATCATACAGCTCCAGAACCAGGATGATCACCTCAAATCGGTAAGATCTATTTTTTTGCTATTTACATTTGAGGTTCTCATTTCAAAATGACGAATCACACCAACTTGATGAAAAGCGTGGTGAAGCTAAAAAATTCCAAGTATGGAAGTATAGGACCTTCGTGATCCTTGAAGAAATTGACTTAGATCAGTATTTCAGTAAGGAAGTTCTAAGAGCCAGAGGGAGATGAGGTTAAGGATAGAGCCAAGAGAATCATTGCAGATTCTATTGAAGACAATCTCATCCCTCATGTGTCATCCTTGAAGACACTAAAAGGAAGTGTTTGATGCTATGACAAATAAATCAAAGAATAATAAATACTTTTATAACCACCTTGAATGACCTCCTAAGATCATGGGATTGATTCATTCGAGGAATGTGTGCTAGAAGGAAGTGATTACCTTGGGTAGACTCTGGGAAGAGTGAACACAAGAAGAAGCTCGACTCATAACAAGATAAGAGAAGCAACTGAAGATCAAGTTTTCATAATTCAAAGAAGATGCCTCAAGCGATGAGGAATATGAAGGACTCAATTATTGAAAAACATCTTATCCATCTTAGCATTTGGATAAAAAATGATCTTGTTATGAATGAAGAAGATGATGAAGGTGAAGCCTCAAGAAGGAATCTACCCATGAAACAAATAAATATAAGTATTAAATTTTCATTTCATGATATTGTTTGGTTATGCATTTTTTATATTCAATTGATGTTTTATGCATGTTTGAGTATTTGAATTTATACTACTGAATTACACATAATGGGTAAGAATTCAATGCTGTCGTACTACATTCCATTACTACTTTTCTAAATTGAAACCTCTTTGCTGGAATATTAAGAGTATTACGCACTCTTAATGACATTAGGGTAGAATGCATCTAGAAGTTATTGTATGTATACATGATATGGATGAATGTTGTAGCATTGGCTAAAATATTCGCATCGCTATGTGACATATATTTGTCACTATTAATATGTTTTGGAAATTATGATATGTTTCTAATTATGCAAATGACCTTGACTTGTAGATAAGGATGGAGAACAAGTAACAATAGTTTAGAAGAGGAACCTAAAGCGTCTCGGGTAAAAGACACCATAGCAAAAGAAATATATTGATAAGAGTATAAAGAGAACAGTAGATCCACCTCAAAAGTGTTGAGGCCTAGAAAAACGCAAGTAAAAACAGTAGGGATTCTCCCTAATAAACATTCCCAATTAGCTTGTTATTGTTTGGTATGGGGAATCCATCTGGTTTACGGTCCGGCTACTATATGTCAAGTAATGATTAAATATTATTTCACCGGTTGCAGCCCGGTCCACCATTTATGTGTATTTTTGGTTTTATATTTATGTATGATGTGCAAGTGCCTAACTAAATACAGATGATAGAGATAACGAGGAGTGTCACAATGTGATGTGCAGGTTCTTACCTCTCATCTTACCTCTCTCACTTCTAAATCACAAACAAAGAAAACTAATTAAGACTAACTAACCTATCCCTAGGGAGAAATACTGTAATTAATGGTGAGTAATGTATTGTATAACATGCATTAATAAAATTACAGATAGCTGCTAACATTTCTGAACACATGAATATCAATAAACAAATGAACAAATAGATAGCTCAGTGTTAATTAAAACATTCATTCCTCAACTACGATTTTGGAAATTTACAGAAATAAACAGGCGCACATTCACAACATGAAAGAATTCATAAGTTAGAACGATCTCACAGTTCATGGAAACAAGCTGAAATAGAAACAATTCACATCCAACCAGCCCATGGAAAACATTTGAAACTCCACAATTATTTCTCTATCCAGAAAAAGATAAATCTTTATTATAAGATGAATCCATTCTTCTTACAATAATATTCCACCAAGATGGTCTGAAAAAGGTCCTTTTTTACCTAAAAATTGCCTATATTTATACAAAAAGAAAAAACTTTTGGGCTGCCCCTCGTTGCCTTTTGAGCTTCCCCAACCTTTCCTTTAAAAAAAATTGTCCTTTAGCTTGTGAACAAAAATATAAATATAACATATTACATTGTTTATCAACATTCCAAAACATTCAACTAAGAGGGCCTAGCTTGTTCGTTCATGAACTTTCTCCATACATTTGCCTTGGCTGCTATATTCTCAAAACCAGAAGGTTTGAGAAATATGATAGTAATTTCATGCTGAGCATCCTAGGTTTCTATACCAGCTATCCTAGCAGGAATCAAGTTCATTTGGTCTTCTAGCAAGTGAATACTCACATCTGCATCTGCTATTTCAGCCTTCAATATCTTTTCATCTAACTATTTGACTTGCTGGAGGGCCTGTTCATCCTCCCTGCATATTTCTTGTAATTGTTTCAAAAAAAATTCATGTTCTAGAAGTGCTTCCAATATCTTTGTAGCGGAGTTCTAACACTAATTATAGGTTAGGAGCACTCTCTTACAAAATTCTGTACAGGCACTATGTGTTTTCTTCACTGTCTTCTTTAATGCTTCTGTTGTGTTACTCGGAAACTCAATCAGCTCATATTATTTATTTATTGTCTCCTAATCTTTGAAAAATATATCTGTGGGAGATTCTTTGTTTGCTTCTACCCAATTAATATTTCCCCGCGGAGTCTCCAAAGTATCTTGGGCTCTATCCAAAAAATATGAGGCTATATTTACAATTTATTCTAATATGATGTCTAGTTGTTGGACTTTAAATCTTTCTTCTACTATATGCAATTGTATTTGATCAATCTTCTTTCTAAGCATAAAAACATGCTTCTTTAAAGGTTCAATATCAACTTTCTTCTCCATAGCTGACTTCAGTGAAGCTGTAAGTGAGTTCTTTTGTTCCTCCAAGGATGCTATTTGAGTTTCATATAGCTTCACCTTCTCTTCTGCAGCAGTCTTCTGCATTTCTAGCTCAGCCACTTTACTTTCTAATATTCTCTTTTCTTTATTCAGTTCTTCAACTGATAACTGAAGATGATTTTTCTCATCCTCCAAACTCTGATATTTCAGCTATAGTTTTCCTAACTTTGTTGTGTTAGCCTAAGAATTCCTCTCTATATTTTCTGCAGATACTACCAGAGCATCTTTATCTACCTGCAAGGTTTGAAATTATACCTTTGAAACTTTGACCTCGCTGATCATGTCCTCATACTTCCTCTTCAGATTCTAGCTTTAACCCCTTTCCTTCTTCAAATTTTCTTTCAGCTGGGCCACCTTTTTCTGAGACTGCTCGAGGTCAGTCATGATCCTATCCACATTGTCTTCAGTGGCTAGGGTTAGAGCCACCTCATCCCTTGCTATTAATCGTGGATCCTTATGTGTACCGTGAACTACTATTTTGTTAGTTACCATTATTCTAGGATTACCCCCAGTGTCCACTTTCTTCTCGATTCTCTTAACAATTCTCTTTTTCTCCTTGTCGTAAAATATAGTATTAAAATTCGACGCCTCTTCCCCTTCAATGGGAATGAAAGGAATTAACTCAATTCCAGAAGTTGACATTGAACCTTCTCCCATTGTACTGCTAGAAGGAACAATAGGATCTAATGGGTCCATATCAGACTAATCATGTCCTTGATCCATACGGTTTTATCCTTCTAATGTCTCTGTTCTCGATCCTTCAACTATCATCTCTGTTTGTTGTTTTTCTTTTTGGACACCTTTTAATCTTAAACCTTCACTTTCTACCTGCTTTTTTTGGATTTCATCTTCTTCTTTTCTTGTCCTTTTTTCTTCAACCTTATTTGTTGCTTCTTCAGTAGCTCGTTTCTTTTCTTCCTCTTCTATTCTCAACCAATTCTCGGCCTCATGTACTAGTCTATTAGCTTAATCTTGCCTCTTTTTTGCTTCTTCCTCTTCTTCCCTTTTTTGTTTCTCAGCAAGCTTTCCTTTACCACCAATGGTAGCTATCTTCTGTTTGAATCTTTTTCTTAGGGATGAAATGTTCTTAGCATTGTGGAAAGTCTCCTCATATTTTTCCCAAAAATCGGTGTACTCAAAATGAACTCCAACTTCTTTGCAGTAATTCACTACTTTGTCCTCAAAATCATTTCTATGCAAGTTCATTTCACCGAAATGAAAGTATTCCAATTCCTTGACAAATTCTACTGCAATATTCACCCTTGAAAATTTGTAACTTCCAATGAAAAAGGGCACTGCAAGATATACTGCCTTCTTTTGTTCAAAAAGTAAATTCCCTACTCCATCAATATAGAATTGTCTAAGAGCTTCTTTATGGAGTACATAATCAATATCATATCTCAAGAGCAGAGAAGGGGCTCTTGAGCCACCATACATTCTTACATATAATCCATCCTCTGTTAAATAATAACTTCCATATTCTTGCATGACCTTGAAAGCTTCTTCTAACATGCAATTGCATTCTACCAAGAAAATGAAAGTGTATAAAGGCATGATGAAATGCTCACAGATCTCCTTACAATAGCTGAAATATTTGTGAGCCCACAACAATTTATAAGCTGCATAAAATGGAACTCGGTCCTTATCCCAATGACACTTTAATGCAGGAAAAGGCTGAGTGTACAGAATGCAATCAATCAAAATATAACTCATGTAAAATTTAGACTTCTTTTGGGATACTCCTCCCAATGCTATGCTTATGCATGTCTATAGGCTGTTGGATGCTATGCTTTCCCAGTTAAAAATAGTCCCTTGTGTAGAAACATAATAAATAACAGGTATCCAACCTAGCTTAAAAATTTTCCCATTATCTCTTCCAAAAATTTTGTTCAGCATCAGAACAATGAATCTATATGGAGCACGGAGATTCGATGACTCATATTCTCCAGAAGGCCTTGTCTTGAAATTTCTACCCAGGATGATCATGTTCTTCACTGTCTCTACCAGGTCTAGACCCAGATCCTTTAACCAACTTTTAGTTAGATAAGTCTGTGGTGATGGTAGCTTATATTCCATGGATACATAAGTAGGGCTATATGCTGCATATCTTTGCTTCTTAGTATTGTCTAGCATCATCCTTGTCACATCTTCCCTGGGAAGAATCCAACCTGTCACTTCCAAGCATGGAAAAATATCATGCCTAGTATCCACTTTCAAAAGGGATGATCTTTCAATGTTAGCATATATGGTCATGTCTTCAAAACCAACATCAAGGACACTCTAGCTTGAAATCATCCTATACACTTCTCCTCACATGTATTCTGGCTCAACCCCAGTAGTAGCTTAGGTTTATGAAACAACCTAAAGTAAAAGTCTTTTTGGTTATCACTTCTACTTTAGGTTTTAGGATTTCTTCTTTTATTTCCTTGGCATATTCATGTACTAGAAGTCAACTTGTAACAGTCATGCAACATGGTTTCATTCTAACTATATCTTGCAACTAATATAGCGATAAACAATAAAACATACAAATATTACCATCTCTTCGATATGCATGCTGGAAATTTATGTCAATACCACAGTCCTTTTGAATGAGACATTTTAACAAAGAAACCCTACCACAATTTCTGCCCCCCAAACCTACTAAAAAATATGCTATCTTAAAACCCTAGTCTCGTCCAGCCTCCTAAAACCTATATGGGCACCTCAACTTGAGGAAAAACTCACCATGCCACTTGCTTCAACAAAAATCCCCAAACAATTATCAGCTCACGATCCTCCTGCGTCCCATGGCCATCTACTGCTAATGAGGACATGGCTGCCTAACCCTAGGATAAATATGGAGCAAACAAGAATAGGGTGTTGCAGACAGTTAAACACCCATCTGCACTATTCCCTAAACCTCCGCGAAATTGTCGTAGGCATACTCATGGCAGATAGACTCACCGGCCAAAATGAAACGCTCGCAGCGAAAAGCGATGAACTCTCAGTAAAATATAGAATTTAACGCAAGAAAAACTTCAACATGCAAAAGAGATTTACCCTACCATGGAAACCTAACCCTATCTACCTAGAGGTTTAAAAAATTCAAGCCAAAAAACAAAAAACATAGAGGAATCCTACATGGAAAATGAATATGTGGGCGACCTAAACAGGGGACACCTTCTGTGGATGCAGAGGGGGACAACTAGAAGCTTGAAAGATACATGATCAACAAGATGGACAACCTCCACAATGAAAATGACAAGTAACAAACCAAAATGGTGTTATATAGACCTTGACCGGGGTGGAGAACTAGCGGTGGGAAAACCTTTTAACCACCGTCGGGAGACCAACTCTAAAGGAAAACCGTAGTGTCAGCTACTGATCACTCTATTCCCCCAGTGATTTCTTGGGCAAGACATTGGAAATCGGAGGCACTAATGTGTAAGATTTGGATCAACTTGCAATTAACCTTCTGCAACGTTGGATGGGAAACAAACTAAAAACTCCAGTTTGATCTGGAAAACCAACCCGACAGCAAGATTTCCCATTTAATCGGTTATCAAAAAGGAAAGACAAAGGAATGTCCAATTCATCAGATATGCTTGATAGTAATAAGGCCAAAACCTTGGAAAACCAACTCTGAGAAGATAGACCAACTTAGTCTCGAGGCAGTGACTTAGATCTCAGAGAATTTCCCGATAAAAACCCCTCGAAAATCTAGTGGATTGTTCCTCCGCAACGTCGGAAGACTAGTCAACTAAGAATCCGATATAGACATGCAAAAAGACTAAGTTGTTTCAGAAAATTTTTGAGCCTAGAGAAAACCTTGGCAAAACTAAAACATTTCTAGGTCGGTTTTGAAGCTAAAACAAATAAGGGGGGACCCTAAATATAACATTTTTTGGGGAATAGTTGTAGCTGCAACAGAAAGATGAATACCAACTTGGGCACAAGAAATAATCCAAGATGAAGAATAGTATGATGATACCTCCAAAGAAATAAAGAGGCCTCGGACACACTCTAGTTATGTGACACTATTGAGCAACATCATGATGCAAAGCTTTCCAGCTTTGAAGAAGTAGACAAGAAGAAAGGGAAGGAGACTATGATCAAGAGTACTAGTTCAAGAAGAATGATGTCTAGGATGTAGTGTCAAGACCTGAAGGGAATTCTATGGTGTCTTCCATATGGATCTACAAGATACAACATGCAATAGATGGAAACATCGTGGGATACAATGCAATATTTGTAGCACAAGGATTCTCACAGAGAGAAGGCATAGACTACATTTGCACCAGTGCCAAGTCAAGTATATGTAGAGAAACCACTGGATATTGAGACACATGCCATGTAGACTCATGTGTGAAACTTAAAGAAGGCCTTGTATGAGCTCAAAAGGAACCCATGGGATGGAAAATACAGTTACATAAGGAGCTTGAAGATCACCTAGAGTGATGAAGATCTTAACCTTTGCTACAAGATTGAAGATGAAATCCTATAGAGGATGACAAGCTCACAAATGGGTGTGAGAAGAAATTTTCAAAAAAGTTCAAGATAGAGGATATTGGTATCTAGTGACCCTAGATG
Source organism: Pseudotsuga menziesii (assembly GCA_001517045.1). Taxonomy (NCBI): domain Eukaryota; kingdom Viridiplantae; phylum Streptophyta; class Pinopsida; order Pinales; family Pinaceae; genus Pseudotsuga; species Pseudotsuga menziesii. The sequence continues at coordinate 17,043 of LPNX010630218.1, forward strand.
GATACATAGAATATTAGCAGCAGAGGAAGCTACATATCACTCCATCACAAAATGCTTCAATACATAGAGTATGAAAGGTAGAGGGAGAATGATGCTCCGCTTTAGAGGGAGTGATGGCAGAAGATCCTTAGGTTCAACATGGTACGGCAGGATGGAAAACTTACCGATGCCTCTAGAATTTACTGAGAGTAAAGTAGATTCTAACCTTTAATACAAAGTTGAAGGAGGAATACATGTGATTCTCCTGTTATATGTCGATGACATGTTCCTCATAGGAAAAGAGGAACTCATTAAATATGCAAGAAGGAGACTTGCTGCCGAGTTTGATATGGAGGACTTGGGTATGATTAACTACTTTCTAGTTATGGAGGTGTGGAAGAGTATGGATGGAATCTTCCTTGGACAAGGGAACTATGCAGTGGAGATCCTGAAGAGGTTCGAGATGATGGACTTAAGGTAATGGCCACACCTATGTCATCAAACCTGAAGCTATTGATTTATGCTTCATATAAGATAGTTGATGCCATGATGTATCATCAGATGATTTGTTAATTGATGTTCCTAACAAATACAAGTCCTAAAAAATACAAGACTAGAAACATGCTTTGTTGTGAACGACCTGAGCCCGTTCCTAATGGATCCGAGACATGCTCACATAGTTGCAAAGCATGTAGTGAGGTACCTGAAGGGTATAGTTGAGTATGGGATCAATTATGATATGAATCAGAATACTAACCTACATGGTTATGTTGATTCATATTGGTAGCACCACTGAGAAGAGGAGCAACTTGGGTTGCTTCTTTAGTTTGAGATCCAGTATGGGCTACTGGATTAGTAGGATGCAGTCCCGCATGGTGCTGAGTACAACTGAGGCAAGTTATGTTGCCACTTGCTTGACTATTTGTGAGGTAGTATGTTTCTTTTAAAAGCTACTATTTGATTTGATTGATCCAAATTGCATTTTTTATATGATGCAGAGAGGAGCAGTGAAGCTCCAATATGTGATCCATATTGAGATCTCTCGAAAGAAGGAGTGATGAGTTCTAGCATAGTTAGAGAGACAGGTTGTCTGAGCATGAAATCCCAATGAAGCTCATAGGTTTCTCAGATGTAATTAGTCATGTAGGTTGTACTCAGATGTAATTAGTCCTAGCAAAGCTCACAAGTTATCCTTTGATGCAATTAGCCCTGATGTGATTCTATGCTAGAAATGGCTAGAGTGAAGTTTGAGTACTTCATAGAGAACCTTGGTGTTATTTAGATTGAGGTTCCCTCCAAAGGGAAGTGATGAGTTTGGAAGACACAGACACACATGATCCTTTCTAACATCATTGCAGGTTGGGCTTCTCATGGTCAGACGTAAGTGGAGAAGCCTTTCCCTGGATGGTAGTAGGTGTGTCCTACCATGCCGGTGGATGTATGTGCAGATCCTTTCCCCAGATGGTAGTAGGTGTGTCCTACCATGTCGGTGGATGTAAGTGAAGAGCCTTTCCTAGATGGTAGTAGGTTTGTCCTACCATGTCAGTGGATGTAAGTGTTGGAGCCTTTCTTGGATGGTAGTCGGTGTGTCCTACCATGCCGGTGGATGTAAGTGTTGGAATCCTTTTCCTAGATGGTAGTAGGTTTTCCCTACCATTCTGATGAATATGAGTGTTGTTTTATGTGTATATGGTATATGCTCCATGTGAATATGAGATTATATGAATATGGTGAGGTAAATGTATGGTACATGGGTATTGCAAGGCATGTAATCAGTCCTGAGATGCTCTTTCAGGTTCTTCAGTGGCATATAATTGGTCCTAGGAGATCGTGTACATTTTGCAAGAGGCATATAATAATTCCTTGAATGTACCTACTTGATGGCTTTCTCACATAGATGATGCATACAAACATGGAGTACTAGGCCTACATCAAGCATGAAAAAAGGGTTGGCACTGTAGATGAAGACCTGGCAGAGGACTAGGTCTACATCTAGCATGAAAAGGGCTGGCATTGTAGAAACTTCTGATGACAGATAGTATGGGACGATGATCAAATTATAAGAATATCATGGAAAAATCTATGATGAAGACTCTATGACTCCATGATGATGATGATGCAATGAATACTTGACCAGATGCGTTGATGACCATGTAGAGAGAGAATACCTTCCTATTTAAGAGTGAGTGTTGATGTATTTGTAACTTTGGAAGATATTCTGATGTATATTATTATTGTGTATTGTTGTACCCCCATTGGGGATTTTTGCTACCCCTTTACGGGATGTCTAAATGGTGTCTAGATATTGAGGTACAACCTCTATTGTAAGTCGAGGTAGTAGTGCCCAATATAACATCGTGTAATATGTAATTGTGGTCTCTCTAGGAGAATTGGGCCCCATCTGAGATGACATGTAGGCTCGAGTCTTATATTTGATCAGTGACTTGAAAGGGTATAAATAGGCAGGTTCTCTCTTTCATTTATACACACCTCACAAACTCTCTAAGGTGTTGGAGAGAGATATACAGTCATAGGAGGAGAGAAAGATAGTTGTTGAAGATTTCTTATTACTACTTTTTATCATCTTACCATTCTGAATAAGTTTGCAAGCTTTTCTCCTTTATGGTATCCCCAATGAAAATATTTGAGTCTTGTGGATATTTTACATCTTATGAATTTTGTTATACTTGTTATTATTTCAGATAAATATCCTAGATAATATAATCAGATCTGAAGAAAATCTAACATGGTATCAGAGCCTCTCTGAAAGAAGCCAATATGTAGCTATGGGAACTAGGGCTTCCTAGTTGAAGGTGTTCTCTCAATAGATCATCAAACAAGGATGGATAGGCTAAATTTCCTCACTAGGGCTCATCTATTGGTGGTAGAAAGCTATGAATTAGAGAAGTTTCACTGTGCAGCCAAAATACAACTACAATGGAAAGTAATGGAAATTAGGGTTTCATGCATGAAAACCCTATAAGACTGAATTTAGTCATTCTAGCACTTCTCTATAACGCGATATTGGAGAAGGATCAAAAGACAAAACATTTATAGGAAAAAAAAAAAATTGTGTTGTACAATGTGTAAACGTTTGAGCCTCAGATTCACTATACTTCAAGGGACATGGTTCCTCCAAATCAGGGTTCTAGCCTCTTCTAGAATACAACCATAAACAAGTGACCTAGGGATATTTTCTATATCTCTGTCTAGGAAGGTCCAAACAAAATTTAGCAAGATGTTTCAAGTAGGGCATGAACTATATTTTTTGTGGTACGTTTTTGAGACTCAAAATGTGAAACAATGACATGTGGAAGTCCATACAATTTCGCTATGTTGAACAGTCGCCAAAAAAGTCACCTTGGGAAACTCAACATAAGTACCACTTGGGGAATCCATTTATGATATAACCTATTGGTTTGGAAAGAAGAATTATCAAACTATCACAGTAATATGTTTAATAATTTAAGGATCCAAAATGTCGGAGATATAGCATAATCAATATCAATCATTTCTACATAATAAATTGGAAAACTAGGGCTTCTTGTTCCGGGAGCTTCTCTCCATTATTTTCAGAAAAGGAGTACATTGGATATCTTGCCTTGAAAATTCCCATATTTATATCCAATCAAAAGCTTCAAATTCCAAGTTTTGGAAATTAGGGTTTCTCTAACAAACCCTGGATCATCCAGCTCTAGGAACCAGCACGAACACCTCAAATGGATAAGATATAATTTTTTTCTATTTACATTTGAGGTTATCATTTAAAATGACTAATCACACTATATTGATGACAAGATTGGTGAAGCTCACAACTTCCAAGTATGGAAGTATAGGACCTCCATGATCCTTGAAGAAATTGACTTAGATAAGTATTTCAGTAAGGAAGTTCTAAGAGCCAGAGGGATATGAGGTTAAGGATAGAGCCAAGAGAATCATTGCAGATTCTATTAAAGATCATCTCATCCCTCATGTGTCATCCTTGAAGATACCAAAATGAAGTGTTTGATGCTATGATGAAGCAATCGAAGAAGAATAAGATATTTTTATAACCACCTTGAATAGCCTCCTAATATCATGGGATTCATTCATTCGACGAATGTGTGCTAGAAGGAAGTGATTACCTTTAGTAGACTTTGGGAAGAGTGAACATAAGAAAAATATTGGCTCATAATAAGAGAAGTGAAGCAACTGAATATCAAGATCTCATGATTCAAATAAGATCCCTCAAGCGATGAGGCATATGAGGGACTCAATTATTGAAGAACCTATTATCCATATTAGCATTTGGATAAAAAATGATGTTGTTATGAATAAAGAAGACGATGAAGCTGAAGGATCAAGAAGGAATCTACCCATGAAACAAATAAACATAAGTATTCAATTGTCATTTCATGATATTGTTTCATTATGCATTTGTTTATATTCAGTTGATGTGTTATGCATGTTTCAGTATTTTCATTTATACTACTGAATTGCACATAATGGGTAAGAAGTCAGTGACGTTGTACTACATTCCATTAATACTTATCTATATTGAAACCTCTTTTCTTGAATATTAGGAGTAGTACACACTCTTAATAACATTAAGGTAGAATACATCTAGAATTTATTGTATGTATACATGATATGGATGATTGTTGTAGCATTGGTTAAAATAATCGCATGTCAATGTGACATATATTTGTCACTATTAATATGATTTGGAAATTATGATATGTTTCTAGTCATGCAAATGAACTTGAGTTGTAGATCATGCCAAAGAACAAGTAACAATAGTTCAAAAGAGGAACCTGAATCTTCTCGGGTCAAAGAAACCATATAGAAAGAAATAGATTCATAAGAATATAAATATAATGGTATATCCACCTCAAAAGATGAAGAATAGTATGACAATACTTCCAAATAAAGAAGGAGGCCTCACACACATTCTAGGTATGTGACACTGTTGAGTGACATCATTGATATAGAGCCTTCCAGCTGTGAAGAAGTAGACAAGAAGAAAGGGAAGGAGACTATGATCAAGAGTACCAGTTCAAGAAGAATGATTTCTAGGATGCGGTGTAAAGACCTGAAAGGAAGTCCATGGAAACATCATGGGATACAAGGAAATATACATATCACTAAGTTTCTCACAGAGAGAAGGCATATACTACATTTGCACTAGTGGCGAGTCAAGTATACGTAGAGAAACCATTGGGAGTTGAGACCTGTGACATGCAGACTCATGTGTGAAAATTAAAGAAGGGATTGTACGATATCAGAAGTCACCCATGGGATAAAACATACAGTTATATAAGGAGCTTGAGGATCACCTAGAGTGATGAAGATATTAACCATTGCTACAACATTGAAGATGAAATACTATAGAGGATGACAAGCACAAAGATGGCTGCGAGAAGAATTTTTTAACAAAGTTCAAGATAGAGGATCTTGGTATCCAGTGACCCTAGATGGATACATAGAATATTAGTAGCAGAGGAAGCTACTTATCACTCCATTACAGAATGCTTCAATACATAGAGTATGAAAGGAAGAGGGAGAATGATGCTTCGCTTCAAAGGGAGTGACTGCAGAATATCCTAACGTTCAACATGGTATGACAAGATGGACAACTCACTAATGGCTCTAGGATTTACTGAGAGTAAAGTGGATTCCAACCTTTACTTCAAGGATGAAGGAGGAAGTCCTGTGATTCTCCTGTTATATATCGATGACTTGTTCCTGATAGGAAAAGAGGAACTCATTAAATATGCAAGAAGGATACTTGCTACCAAGCTCGATATGAAAGACTTGGGTATGATGCACTACTTTCTAGGTATGGAGGTGTGGAAGAGTACATATGGACTCTTCCTTGGATAAGGGAAGTATGCAGTGGAGATCCTGAAGATGTTTGGGATGATGGACTACAAGGCCATGGCCACACCTATGGCAGTGAACCTGAAGCTATTGAGTGATGCTTCATGTGAGATTGTTGATGCCACGATGTATTGTTAGATGATTTTTTAATTGATGTTCCTAACGAATACAAGACTAGACACATGCTTTGTTGTGAACGACCCGAGCCAGTTCCTAATAGATCCAAGACATGCTCACCGGGTTGCAAAGCATACAGTGAGGTACCTGAAGGGTACAATTGAGTATGGGCTCTAGTATGATATGAATAAAAATACTAACCTACATGGTTATGTTGATTTGGATTGGTAGCACCACTGAGAAGAAGACCACCTTGGGTTTCTTCTTTATTTTTAGATCCAGTATGGGCTACCGGTTTGACAGGATGTAGTCCTGCACGGTGCTGAGTACAACTGAGGCAAGTTATGTTTCCACTTTCTCGGCTATTTGTGATGTAGTATGTTTCTTTCGAAAGCTACTATTTCATTTGATTGATCTGACTTGCATTTTTTGTATGATGCAGAGCGGAACAGTGAAGCTCTAGTATGTGATCCATATCGAGATATCTCGAAAGAACGAGTGATGATTTCTAGAATAGCCAGACAGACAGGTTGTCTGAACATAAAATATTAGTGAACCTTGTAGGTTTCTTAGACGTAATCAGTCCTATAGTTTTTCCTCATATGTAATCAGTCCTAGCAAAGCTCACAGGTTGTCCTTGGATGCAATTAACCCTTATGTGATTCTATGCTAGAAATGGCTAGAGTGAAGTTTGAGTACTTTAGAGAGAATCTTGGTGTTCTTCAGATCGAGGTTCCCTCCAAAGGGAAGTGATGAGTCCAGAAAACATAGATATACATGAGCCTTTCTGACATGGTGGCAGGTTGGGCCTCTGATGGTCAGATGTAAGTGCAGATCCTTTCCATGGATGGTAGTAGGTGTGTCCTACCATGCTGGTGGATGTAAGTGTAGATCGTTTCCCTATATGAATCTAGTTGTTTCCTACCATGATGGTGGACGTAAGTGAAAATAAATTCCACGGATGGTAGTAGGTGTGTCCTACCATGCTGGTGGATGTAAGTGCAGAGCCTTTCCCGGATGGTAGTAGGTGTGTCCTAACATGCCAGTGGATGTAAGTGATGGAGCCTTTCTCAAATGGTAGTATATGTGTCCTACCATGCCAATGAATCTAAGTGCTGGAATCCTTTTCCTAGATGGTAGTAGGTTTGTCCTACCTTGAAGGTGAATATTTTGTGTTGTTTAATGTGTATCTGGGTTGTGCTCTATGTGACGATGAGATGGTATGAATATGTTGAGTTAATAATAGGGTACACGGGTTTTGAAAGGCATGTAATCAATCATGAGATGCTCCTTGAGGTTTTGCAGTGGTATATAATCCGTCCTGGGAGATCTTGCAAGTTTTGCAAGAGGAATATAATCAGTCCTAGGATGTACCTACTTGATGGATTGCTTGGAGAGATGGGGAATACCTACATGGAGGGATAGGCCTACATCTAGCATGAAAAATGGCTGGCACTGTAGGTTAAGACCTGACAAAAGACTAGGACTTCATCCAACATGAAAAAGGGTTCGCATTGTAGAAACTTCTAATGACAGATAGTATGGGATGATGATCAAATTATAGAAATATGATGGCAGCATCTATGATGAAGAATCTATGACTCCATGCTGATGATGATGCAATGAAGACCTGACCAGATGTGTTAATGACTGTGTAGAGAGAGAATACCTTCGTATTTAAGAGGAAGTGTTGATGTATTTGTAACTTCATAAGATATTTTGATGTATATTATTATTGTATGTTGTTGTACCCCCATTGGGGATGTGGTTACCCCTTTATGGGATGTCTAAATTGTTTCTATACCTTGAGGCACAACCTCCATTTGTAATTCAGGGCAATAGTCTCCAGTATAACATCATGTAATATGTAATTGTGGTCTCTCTAGGAGAAGTGCGCCCCATGTGATATGACATGTAGGCGTGAGTCTTATATTTGATCAGTTGCTTGAAAGGGTATAAATAGGGAGTCGCTCTCCCTAATTTATACACACCTCACACACTCTATGAGGCATTGGAGAGAGAGAGAGATAGTCATAGGAGGAGAGAAATATAGCTGCTAAAAATTTCTTATTATTTCTTTTGATCATCTCACTATTCTGAATAAGTTTGCGGGGTTTTCTCATTTATGGTTTCCCCGATGAAAACATTTTTGTCTTATGCATCTTTTACATCTTATGCATTTTGTTGTACTTGTTATTCTTTTAGGTAAAGATCCTAGATAATATAATTTGATCTGAAGAAAATCTAATAACCTTTAACATGCTTGTCTCTCTTCTGCAAGCTTCTTTCATATTTGAATTCGTTCATTCCTAAGGATCCTAAGATTCAAAAAATTAAACAGAGAAGATGCATGATTATCAACAAACTTCACATTTCTTACTAATGAATTATATCTATCAATTAATAAACATGTGCCACAACTCTATCGATTATATATACTATAAATTGGAGATTTATGTTGCAAATTGAATATCACCACTAGGATTGTACGTGGACCCCCAAAAAAAATCACTAAGAAATTGTCTAACAACAAGATTTCTTCCAATATCCTCAGCAATGGATGCCCTTGATGTAGTATGTCATGTGGCTACTATTATTGTTTTTCTTCATTTGACAATGTTAAAAATTACTCTCCATCATAGATTACATTTTTAATGGTTCACTAACATAAGGGGCTACAATACCTCACCTTTCATGGATCACTGTCATGGAGTTGCTACCGTTAAGTTGAGAAGGGATTTAATAGTATATTAATTAATAGAATATAGGAGCATAACTTGTTGGAAAATTATTAAGCCAATATTAACACTTATATTCATCCAATGATATCACATTATAGTGCATCGATCTAACCACCTCTAGATATAGATCTATCTAACAACTCATTAGTGGACGACTATCAAACCTTATATGTATATAAGGATAACAACTCATAAGAGGTGATCTTAGACTTTGTGATATATAGGGACTAATTTCCTAACACATGTAATTACATTATCTAAATTAAAAGAGATCAAGTTTCATCCATATCGAAATGAATACCCTTCCTTCCAATCGATGTGATTACATTTCATCTCAATTGATGGGATTACCTTCATTCTTATGATTTCAATAACCTTTTATTAAAATACTAGTGGTCTCCTTCATTATAAGTTTTTAATGTCTGATACGAGATATTGGGCAATGGTGACATCGAATAAATGGTACTAGTGATTGTGTCAAGAGGCCTTTACAACCTAGTATGGGGAAGATCTTTTAACGTTATGTAACATTCCTCATGTAAATTTCCTCTTGTAAATTTCAGCCATAAAAAACATTTTTTTTAATTATCCTCCAAAATAAATGTCGGCCACAAAAACAACCTAATATGGGGGAGATGTTCTAATGTTCCTACCTAACAAAACAATAAAAAATATAAAATTTAATTATCGACCAAGAAGAATGTCGGTAAAAAAAACAACACAATATGGGCAATATGTTGTAATGTTCCTACTTAACAAAATAATAAAAAATAAAAAATTGAATTATCCTCAAAAAAATTGTTGTCGTTCACATTGTGTTAAAACCATGTGCAAGGCCTCCTAAACAACCCATGGTTTTATTGTACATGGTTTAGGAGGTCATTGCAAATGTTTTTCAGACCATGTGCAAGGCCACCTAAACAACCCATCGTTTTAGGAGGGTCTTGCACATGGTTTTAAAACCATGTATGGGGGAGATGTTGTAATGTTCTTTCCTAACAAAATAAAAAATAATAAAAAATATTATGTGTCGGCCATAAATAATATTGAATATTAATAATAAAAATATTATATGTGGACATGAAATAAAAAGATGTGTCTTTTGGTTGGAATCACACCAAAGATGATAATTGAGTGCAATACTTAAGAAGAGGTTTGCACCTCCAAATATTTGATCCCTCTCGATGCTTGATAGAGACTAGGATTTGGATCTATGCTGGTATATAAATGATAGTTAATGGGTACAAACTATGTTTTCTTGGATTTTGAACACACACTAGTCTCTAGGCTACAAACTAGGGCTTCTAGGATTTAGAATTCAAGCTAGGGTTAAAAGGATTGACTCTTGATGTAGTATGTCATGTAATGGATGTTATTGATGTAGTATGTAGTATGGTAACATGTTATAAAACTTGACAGGAACTTTATAGTCAAACTGAAAACTATAGCCATAAAAACTCATATTTTTGTGAAAAAACACCAAAAAACACCTCCAAATCAAAAAGTGGTGCTGCCGGTAGCACCACTTTTTTTGGCTAAAAATGTGGACGTTGAAGAAAAAAGACCTTAATGTTATTCACAATAACTCTAAAATCAAGCCCTGATTTGAAAACTAATGCTACCTGTAGCACACTTCTCCAAAAAATGGCATTATTATGTCATTGTATCATAATTTAAAATTGTGTTTATTAAATATCTCAGTAACACTGTATATAACTAGCATTTAGATAAACAAAAATTATTCAAGAAATTATTTCACTACTATTTCCACATAAAATAAGAGAATTTATGACATGATTCATAATCAAACCGCATATTAACCCATAAAATTCATATTTTTGCTTCAAAAACACAGAAACAACCTTAAAACGAACCATGCGTAGTATCATTGTAATCAAAACCCTAAATCTACCCTTGGATTCAAAAGTGGACTTCCTAAAATTACTGTAATTTTTTATGGAAGGTTAAAATTTAAAAAAACTAGAGCTTTACAAAAAAAAATAAAGTGAAAATTTGGAAAATGAAAAATTTATTAAACAATTCAAAAATCAAATTAAAAATAAAAATAAAAAACATTGTAAGAAATTTTATCAATAGAAAATTTAAAAGATAAATCTAAAAAAGTGTATAAAAAAATTTGTAACAAAAAAAATTTAAAATGAAACATCAATTTCAAAATTTCAAAAACATACGAACTATCAAAAAAATTTATCTTAAGAAAAAAAATCATGTTTAACTAAACAAAACTAAAAATGATTAGAAATTTCAAAATTTCAAAAAAAAATCATTTTAAAACAAAGTTTTTAAAATTAAAAACTAAATAAAAATTTAAAAACTAAAAAAACAAAATTAAAAACAAAAAAAATCAAAACCCTACCCCGTCCTGTCCACCACCCCTCCACTGCCTCCCACCTCCTCTCCCCACCCTCCCCCCTCCCCACAAAATCCCCTAAAGAAAGACCACAATTACCATGATCGCGTCGCCACTAGCCCATCCCCATCTCTCCCCTTGTGACACTCCCCATACCCCTATGCACCCCCTTCCCCCTCCATAAAAATACCCTAAGAGCTAGTTGGAGTTCTCATAATCGCACCGTCGGTATCCCATCCCCACCTCTCCCTCTTTATTGTTCCTTGTCCCCCTCCCTCTCCTCCCCTCCACCAACCCCCTCTACCCCCTCACCCCTCCCTCTCATCCCCTCCATCGCCATACTTTCTCCACTCCTCCCTCTCCCTCCCCACCCCGCACCCCCTTCCCCGTGTTGCCCTTTTAACAACGTGATTCTCAGAATCACAGTGTTAGAAGGGCAATGTTCGAAAGGGGGCGCGGGGTGGCGAGGGGGTGTGCGAAGGGGAGGAGAGGGAGGGGTGATGGGCTAGAGGGGGGCGGTAGAGGGGAGGAGAGGGAGGGGTGATGGGCTAGAGGGGGGCGGTAGAGGGGAGGAGAGGGAGGGGGAGGGGGCATAGGGGGTACGGGGAGCACCTGGGAGGGGGAGGTGGGGGCGCAATTTTGAGAATCGCGACCGACCTTTAGGGGGTTGTTTGTCGAGGGGGAAGGGGGTGCAGAGTGGAGGTGGGAGGGAGTGGAGGGGTGGAGGAAATGAGGTCGGAGGGGGTGGATGGGTGACATAGGAGGTAGAGGGGTAGGGTTTTGTTTTTCTTTGTTTTTATTTTTTATTTTTTTATTTTTTTATTTTTGTTTTGTTTTTAACTTTTTTCTTTATTTTATTTGTTTTTAATTTTTAATTTGTCTCTTATTTTGTTTTATTTTTCAATTTTGATTTTTAAAACTTAAAATTTAAGTTTTAAATATTTAAATTTGTTATAGCATCTTTTTTTTTTGGTTTTTTTTTTCAAGATTTTTTGTTCGATTTTTTTTTTCCAGGTTTTGCTTGTGGTTTGCTTTGAATTTTTTTTTAAAATAATTCCATAAATAATGTTTTTTTTTGTTTTTTATTACAAATTTGCCTATAAAATGGTTAATTTAAGACAAAAAATTAAAAAAAAACTTATGAAATCTATATATATATATATATATATATATATATATTACCTTGTAACTAGCTTCTAAAAGTTGATAAAAAAATCGAAAATCTATACATTTTTCATTGTAATTTGCTCCTAAACGTTTATATTTTTGGTAAAATTTGAAAAAATGCATTTGTGAATAAAAATTATAGTTTTCTTATGACCTAGAAATTTCAAAATCTCAAAAAGAGGGTTCAAAATGAGAAATTAAAGTTTCCTTATCACCAAGAAATTTCACAATCACAAAAAAAGAGCTCAAAATAAAAATTGGCGCTACCAGTATACACACTTTCCAAAATGGAGATAAAAACAACGATTAAAATTGACTTCCAAAAAATGAGAACAATGATGGGTTCTCGTCAATTTTTCTAACTTTTTTTCTCTTGATGTAGTATGTAGTATGTTAGTAATGGATGCTCTTGATGTAGTATGCCATTTGGATACTTCTCTTTTTCTTCATTTGACAATGTTAAAAATTACTCTCCGTCATAGGTTACAATTTTAATGGTTCACTAACATAAGGGGCTACAATACCTCACCTTTAGTGGATCACGAAGTTGACACAAACTAGTCTCTAGGCTACAAACTAGGGTTTCTAGGGGTTAGAATTCAAACTACGATTTATGTTACAAACTAGGGATACTAGGATTGGCTATAGGGATTGTAAGCAAGGATTTATAGGATAGGGTTGTCGAGGGTTATTAACCATGGGATTATTTTTATACATTATTTGAACACTTGCATTAGGAAGTTCCATGAAAAATTGGGGTGTTGACTAATGTCCTTGGAGGACCAACTTTGAGATTCAAGAAAGATGTAAGAGACATATCCCAGATAGAGTGTTAGATAATGGTCTAGGGCTATATGGCATGAGTCATGTAAGTATTAATATAAAAAAAAATCCATGATAAATCTTGTGCAATTTATCAAGTTGTACAAGTCTATGCAATTTATCAATCTATCAAGCTATCAATCTACCAAGCCGTAAATAATCAATGAGACCATGAAACAAAAATCATGGCATGCACACATACATCACATAATTATAACATAGTACAAAAATACCATGCATACCAAATCCCTGACTACCTACATGTGGTGTTGATTCTATCTTTGAAGAAGTTGCAGGGTTTTCTCCTTTATGGTTTCCCTGAGGAAATTCTTCATGTTCATTGTCTCTTGTGTTTGATTGATGTGCTTGCTATTCTCTTAGATAAGATTCTAAGATCATATAGCTTAAATGTTAAAAATATAGCAATGTGTTTTCATTAATTGAATCATATCATACGTATAAGATCATTTCCAAACCTATTATCATATGTATTTTCCCAGGTCATGTAGTCATATTCTAAAGTAAATCACTCTAGGGGTAGCTAATCCCTAAAGGAGAATTGTAGCACAAGTTGACCACGACTAGCCATACATCACATAGTATATATACTTTACATAGTAAAGTACACCACCTCACAACATGAAGATATTTGTAGAACTTGATATTACTCACAAGTGTACTGCATCACCACCTCAATCATATTAGGATATTTGTAGGACTGCACAAGTCTACTATCTTGCTGTTACTCACAAGACTTTACAACATCACCACCTCAATTATATGAGGATATATGTAGGACTTGATATTACTCACAAGTATATTGTCTTGATATTACTCATAAGTATAATGTCTTGATATTACTCACAATACTGGAGAATGAATCCTAATGCTATAATCTCAACACTCCCTCTCTCAGTGAGGGAGACATTCTCTGCCATACCAATATTATCACGAAAGTGTTTAAACTTCATCACAAATAGAGGCTTGCCACAAATTTGCAATATTCTCATAAGTACATATGTAATGGAACTCATGACCATGACTTCAGTGAAGTAAAACTTCATCTAGAAAGTGTTTTATCATAAAACACATATATGATTTTCGAGAAAGATTGACTATTAACAACTAATGAATGTAGGCTCAAGTATTTCACCCTAGTAGGTAGGATCCCAAGCTACACTACTCTTCAGTATGTAGTACTATCCACGAAACACATTTTTCTTTTGTATTACTCTCAAACATACATCTTGCTTATGTAGTACTAGACGCAATACACTTATTTTTTGTAGTACTAGCCTCAACTTACATCTTTTTCTCAGGCTAAGAAAATAGCTGGATAGGACAATCAAACAATAGGTCTGCAATGTATCAAATACAATAAAGAGCCTATTCTAATGTACCTAAATTGTACTCAAACATATGCTTAGTAGTAAGCATAAAATACAACAGGTCTAATCAAAGACCAACCAGCTACTTACACAAAGTAGCATCATCTGGATCCAATCCAGAATAAAGTTTCTCTAAACTAGAAACCATGGATTTTTTAAATCCATCACATACAACATTATACAAAAAATGTGTAATAACATGCATAAATAAATACTTATCTTTTCTTTCACTCTTCAACATTTGTTGACTTCTTGACTCTTTTGTGATCTGGAGAAGTTCTTTGTGAGCTTGCCATTCTCTGTGATGTTATTCAAGTCATGATCACTTTCTCAGTGATCCTTCTGTTTATATTTGTATCAGCCCAACTACCTCTCCAAGGGGTTTTAAATATTCTCTAATACTCCCGAATAGTCTCTGATACTTTTGACCATGTCTCTTCTAATGTGGATTCCCTCCACAAGATATCACAGCCCTTGGCTTCCTAAGTCATGTATGATGACTAACTGGTTGGGACTTTATTTGTTTCCACTTATGAAGATACATCAATACTCCCTCTTCAACTAGAGGATTTCTTATGTACTATACCAAGCTTGTCCCAGACATAATCTTAATAAGAATGCTGGCAATGCTGCTCATCTATGGATATGTACCATGTCTCAAATATAACTAACTAGAACGCCCAAAAGATTTATTTCTTTTCAACATTCTATATCTAGAGAAACACATGTGATATTCCTTGATCACTATATTAGTCATATTTCATATGTATTTAAATTTCTCTTTTACTGATCAAGACATATATGAGTCCACATACACTTGTACCAAGTAGGTACCACAACATATGCTTTGTACATGTCTATGTACAAACTGCAAAGCACATAATAGATCCTGGGACCTGTGACTAACCAAATACATCTCAATTGACTTGATATCTTCCAAATATGAAAATGAAAATTATAAAATTTCATATGTGTGGACATGGATTTGTAGTCCATCATCCTGAAACTCTTCAAACTCTTTATTGCACATTTTTTCTTAACCGAGGAAAATATTTGTTTGGTGAATTCCACACCACTAATCATAAGAATCATAACAAGATTCTTGAATGAAGTTCTCATATTCCTTCTGAATATGAGCATCGTGCATATCTCCTTTTTACAGGAGGTACATCAACCGGTTACACTAGTTCTTTAGGAGCTAGAAAGACTAGCAACTCCCTCTCACCATGTAAATGTGAGAATCATAATATGGGTCCTCCATGACAGAGATTTATTCTCATCTATATATGAATCTCTTATTTCACACATGAATCTAAATAAGATAGAATATCTTCAATATTCTTCACATCTGACAAAATATAATTAAGACATCTATTTTGTCTTTTTCCCAATAGACATAGGAACCTCTCAAACTGTTCTCTTCCAGGCTCAGCCATCAGAATGAATCCACATTCATTTTCTTTTTTACTTGTACGTAAGGGCATATTAATTTTCCCTACAAGACAAATTATTCATGGTTAGAACCATTTCATTCTCATGAATTTTATTCACATAAAATACTTTCAATATATTGATAAATATTTACTTAGTTATGTACATGACCCATTATAATCTTATAATATTATATTATAATCTTATATACTGATATGAATCCCTATATCAGTCCTATATCAGTCCAAAAATTCATTTTATGAAAGAAATATACAGCTCCATGTTAATATCTCATGAGGTAAGCATGAAGCCCTATATCTAGCCAATCATGTAGTCTTATGTTCAGAGTTTATGAAACAATCATGCTGCCCTAAATATCATGTCTTATAAATGATGTTTTCATCCTTATATCAATCCTACATAAGTCTTATATCAGTATTTATATCATCTCGCAAAATTTGGACTCGTGAGATTGATAACATTCCAATAACGATAGCAACAACAATGTATATGCTAAACACAATTGCAAGTCCAGGAATACAAATTGTAATAAAACAAAATCTGATTTTATAAAAGCATATGATAATAATCATGCAGCCCAACATTCATAAATCATGTCCAACTTTTATATCTAATGAATCAATCATGCAACTCTATATTTATGAAACAAGTAGGCAAATCTATATTCATATCTTTATGAAACAATCATGCATGCTTTATATTCATATTTTATAAAATAATCATGCACGCTCCATTTCATATCTTATGAACAATCACGCATCCTCTATATTCATATTTTATAAAATAATCATGCATGCTCTATATTCATATCTTATGAACAATCATGCATCCTCTATATGACTGTAATGAAAACATTCAAAATCATATAAATCTAAATACCATATAATAAAAAAATTGAGTACTTATAATTTTATTGTTTTGCATTCTTACTCTTGATCTATGCTTCCTTTCCAAGATTATTGTAGTCCCTAGGTCTTGATATCTTTTCAAATTTGAGTGCATGCAAGAGGTAGCGAATCTCTGCATGGAGAAACTGGATCCCATGCAACCTAAAGTGAATGTTCTTCTTTCAAATAAAAACTTCTTTCAAAAATCATATTCTTCTTTGCATGATATATCAACTCTATGAGACTCTCATTAATCACAATATCTATTGAATAATTATAATATCCAACTTACATCTCTTGGAGTTGTTCTATCAATTGGTCCACTTTGGGAAAACGACCATAACACAAATTATGAGAATTTCATTTTCAAATACTTGATTGTATCTCTCAAACCGTGGCGTATTTTTGAAATATTCTCATAATTAATCTAATCGGTCAATTTCGGAAGTGGGTTTTCAACCTTTTTGTCTTATTCCTCACGGATTGATAAAAACGTTTTCACACAATTTGTCTCTTGAAAAGTAATAGAAATAGTGCATATTTATTTTCTATTTAATTCTCCTTGCATAAAGAGTCCTCACTCACTGAGGCCAAGTAAACATCTAGATCATTCTCCTCAAGAATGATTCAGACTCTTTCCTTCAATTTGGTATTCCGGTTGGATGGAGATCAATGACATGGCTCCAAGCTCTTTGCTCAATACTTCTCAAGATCATGTAGGATTTAGTTGCTTGCGACAACTAAGCTCTTGCATGACCTTGCTCTGATACCTTGTTAGTGATTGAGAAAAATATGAATAATATTGAACTTTAAAATTTTAATCCATAATAACAATGCACATAAATCTCATCAATAATACAAAGACATAAATCAAACCATATAACACAGGATATACCCTGGGAAAACCCTCTAGTGATTCGGAGGATAAAACAACCCAGCAAATGATATTAGAGTATGATTTATAAGTAGTAGAGAATGATTATAACAAAATAGCATATTGCTTTCACCGAGAGCACCAGCGAGAGGAGATCAAAATGGAACATCGTTTCTAACTTTCCAAATGCATAGCACTTTAATAACAAGTCAAATTAGGTTTTACAATAAAAATAGAATGGTTGCATGTAGCAGCAACTTGTTCACACTTAGAAAATTGATACATATTTAATCATGCACCCCATACTGATTTGGTGTCGAGATGACACTCCATAATTATCTCCGACAAGAAGATATGCACCTTCCATTAATTAACTAACTCTAACTGAGTAGTTATCTGAGTTGAACTGCATGTAACTGAGATCAACTGAATGTAACTGAATAGAACTGAATGTAACTGAACATAACTAGTGCATCTCCATCAGTGTTTATTCCCAATAACCACTTGCATAAATTAAGGAGCTGATTCCTTAATTAATTGAACTTGTTTACTATAACTAATACTCAACCGATATCTAATCAATTTTGAGTTTACTTGGTGGAAACATATGCAATTCGAATTCTCTTTCTATCTTTGTGCTTATATTAAATATCTCTGCATGGTCCATATGTGTTTTCATTATTTAACCATATCATACTCATAATATTGTTTCTGAACCTATGATCATATGTATTTCCCTAGGTCATATAGTCATATGCTAAAGTAAATCACTCTAGGGGTAGCTAATCCATAAAGGAGACTTGTAGCACAAGTTGACCACGACTAGCCATACATCACATAGTATATATACTTTACATAGTAAAGTACACCACCTCACAACATGAATATTTTTGTAGAACTTGATATTACTCACAAGTCTACTGCATCACCACCTTAATCATATGAGGATATTTGTAGGAATGCACAAGTCTACTTTATCACCACCTCAATCATATGAGGATATTTGTAGGACTACAAAAGTCTACTGCATCACCACCTCAATAATATGAGTATATTTATAGAACTTGATATTACTCACAAGTATACTATCTTGATATTAATCACAAGACTTTACAACATCACCACCTCAATCATATGAGGATATTTGTATGACTTGATATTACTCACAAGTCTATTGTCTTGATATTACTCACAAGACTAGAGAATGACTCTCAATGTTGTAATATCAACATGGAATGCATGATTTTCTTGGATAATCTTTCACTCATATAGGCGTGATTTATCTAAATCGACCACTTCCCAAAAATATCTATGTACATGTGCTTTTTGAGATGATTGGTCTTCTTTCTTTCTGGCTCCCTTCCCCATTACTAAAGAACACCACTCAACAATGGTATTTGCATCTCAGATGATTGAAATAGTTGTGAACTTCATTTCTTTCCTACATAATGCATTCCTGATGCATCCACCTACTCCATCATGTTCCCCTTTTCTGTTTCCAGTCTCAAAATACTTCCAAATATGTGGTACCTTGCGCCTCTTGTGGAGAATACAAAACCATTTGAAGAGACGAGAATTTTTTAATTTCCCTACACAACCATCAGACCAAATCTAATGTTGTTCCATCAGTATATTGTTATCCTTAAGGTGATTGTAGAACAATTGAAAGATGTGTTGTACAAAATCCAATTCATGACACCTATCATCACTTATGTAAAAGTGATAATCCTTCAATATAACCCTTTTCTCTTTAGTACTATTTTCCCCATGTCTATAGGTGATATGTACCATTACGCTAACCTCGTATGAGTGATAATATTGACTCTGAGTCTCATTTAGCGGTTGAAGAGTGTAGTTTTCTGCAAAATCGACCATTGATAAGATAGTTCCAATAGGAAATGTATCCCTGCACATTCTAAACTATTCATCTTGACATCGATCCACATGTACATGCTTTACATACTGTTGTGTCTTCTCAAATAATTCTTCCCTGAAGTTGCAAACCCATACCTAGTAGATCAACAATAAAGATGTACAAATCAATATTGTGTTACATATATAAAATAGAAATATGAAGAAAAAATACTATTCAAGAACTCGTTACTAACCTGAGGGGTGACCATTTGTTTTTTTCTTTCATTCCCTCCATCGATATCATACATGACATATTTGAATGACTGCAAGTTCACTTCATGTCTCCTAAGTTGATGATCATCGGTAACATGTATGCATTTGTCCAAAAAATGTCATTCCACCACAACCTAGCCATGTCCCATCTACGCAAGGCCTTTGATAAAATGTGAAACCTTATGTCCTTCTACACAAAACATTATGAATAAAGTTTCTATATGATGTCGGTGGCAATGTAGTTGAGAATTCCTACACAAGAGTGTTATGCAATACACACAATATATGTATATATGTGTCATAATAATAACCTTACTCAATGTGATATTGACAACAACATGTGTTATGGGTTGTGTTTATTTTAACATACCATGGTTTGAATTTCTCAAAGGATCTTTGACCCAAGTTAAGTTCATTATGTTCATGCCTAAATCTCTCATATAATTCCATTTGTGTCATGTGAATAAAATGTTTAATGTGGGGCTCAAGATCCCTTGAACCCCTTCTCAATTTTAGTACATATTTTTGGTTGGATGAAGTTCTACTATTGTTGCACCAAAAATAATGCACCAGTCCCTTTACCAAACCAATGAGGTTCATATCGGAGCATGGAAACCTTCCAGTGAAGGCCCAACCATCAATTTTCCTAGAGTCAAGTTGTTATCTTCTATAATAATACCTACATAGTGTTTTTATATCCAAGCCTACAAGTTTGGATGTAGGCTTAAGAAGTCGAAGGGACCTAGTTCTTTTGTTCATGATTGATTGTGACAACACACAATGAGTTGCATTACAATCCTTTGAATGATATTTATTTCCAATTGTACTAATTTCATCTACTAAACTTCTGAAAATATGAGAGCTTGGTTTAGAAATTTTTATCATCTTTATCCTTAGGTTTCTCCTAACAACAGTCACACGCCTAGATTTTAATAACGATATAAACAATCTACATTTATCTCCATCACATTTAGAATCAAAATAGTTAACAAGTATCTCTTGAGATTGATATACAACCCTGCATTTAGAGAGAATAAATTTAAGTGAACCAATGAGACTTTCATTGATCTATATACGTTTTGGAGTTCTTCGGTGTGAAGTTTCTAATGGAGTTAGGGAGGTTGGAACTACATATTGTACCATATCACCTGATTGATTTGGAGTTTGAAC
This sequence comes from Pseudotsuga menziesii, assembly GCA_001517045.1. Taxonomy (NCBI): domain Eukaryota; kingdom Viridiplantae; phylum Streptophyta; class Pinopsida; order Pinales; family Pinaceae; genus Pseudotsuga; species Pseudotsuga menziesii. The sequence continues at coordinate 37,997 of LPNX010630218.1, forward strand.
ATGAGCTTCATGTCCTTCTATCTCTTGTTTTCAGTCGAAAAGTGGCAATGGGAAACCCTCCTGGGTGGTCTAAACAACATTTTCTTCTTTGATCATACGATCGCCATGCAATGACTCTCTAACTTTATCACTTGTATACCCACATCCAAGTAAATCCAGAAAGGTTTTAGTTGGCCTTGATGTGCACCTATGTTTCACTCCTTGATCAGTGCCATGTAGTGCTCATTCTTCAACTTCTATGGAGACTAAAGGCCCCTCGAGCAAATGCTTTTTTCTTTCTTGTTGGGGATTGGTAAGAAGAATTGTGACATCCTCTACAACTGAAATTGGTTGAGTGTCCATAGAGCATTTTTGATTGGTCATGTCATTTATTTTCTTTTCTCTAATTTATTTAAGGATTTCATTGGGTATCATATTCCTTTCCTATTTTCTTGGTCGATTGTGTGAATTTCCCATCACCACAGTGGTGAATGATATATGGTGCTCCTTAATGGGATATTCCCCAAGCTTGGTTTCTTTCTTGCACAATTGTGTCAAGATACTCCACCATAATGAACAATGAAATATTTCCTTTGATGCTCCTCAATTACAAGAAAAACAATGGTGGATATGATCTATGGTGCTCCTCAATGGGATATTCCCCAATCTTGGTTTCTTTCTTTTTTAATTGTGTCTTGTTGGGTTAAATGTGTAGACCCGGGTTTACTTTATTGTACCAACAAAACCCCTAGCTCATTGGCCCTTTCGGAAACAGAACACAAAATGGTCTGAAGTCTCACCTGAAGTGATCTTAGATGGGTTGGATGAAAAATCAAGTTTCCTCAACCAGGTTCTGTAGCATCCTGGGTTCTCTTGACTCTACTTAACTAGTTGAATCTCTCAGCACGGGTTGTTTCTCTCTTCCTAGCTGACTCTGCTACGGGACTGGCTCTTATCGCATCGCAACTTCTAGGATGATGCGCAAACTTACTCTCTTGCTCAACTCTTAACCTGTGATATCTCACACCACAGCTCCTTCGACAGTGCGATATCGCCTTTCTACACCGCGATACTTCCTACAGTGATACTCAATATACTTAACAACTCTCAAGGTCCAGAGGATTCCTTTCTGGGTATAATAGCTCAGTTAACCTTCATTAAGGTGTTAAACAACTTCACTTAGCCTCTATAGTCTAACACGTTTAACATTAATCATGCTCAACTTGCTGAACTAAATATACAGAAGTCACTTAACACTGTAATTGTTAGTTGTCATGAATGAAGCACTGATAAACTCATATACAGAATACTTAACACATTCAACTCACATTTAACATTCTATGTTACTGCAACTGAAGGATAGCATACATACATTCATTAATTGATAAGCAACGTTCATGTAACAAATAACAGATAGCAAATTAGTATAGCACAATCACATGACACAGTCGCACAACACATGGATTTTACGTGGTTCACTTCCAGGGAGGAATCTACATCCACAGGAACTGTGTTTATATTATATCTAGAGAGAGTAACACAGTTCCGCTGCAACCTCTTATGCAGCTTGAGATCTTCTGGGAAACTCCACGCACTCAGTTGGGAGCCCTTCTCTCTTAGATCTCTCCTCTTCCTATTATTCTTTCTTCTTACAATATATCTTCTCTCTCTCTCTCTCTCTCTCAATCCCTACGGATTGTTACATTCATGCTCAAGGAGTCTGCTGCTGGTTATAGTAAGATAACTGCAGCTTTAATAATAGAACCAAAGCTCAACTCTTTCTCAATATCTTACACAACAGACGACCAACTAACTAGCTGACCATCTAACTTTCTAACCATATAAGCCTTCATAATACAAAATACATGCTTATATATTTGACCCGAAGGTCTCACCGTGATACAAAACTGTGGGCCTATCCCAATAGTAAGCCAAAACCCTAACTATGACAGTCGGCCTATCTGTACTTTGAACTGTCGCTTACTGGTCACACTGCAACTTTCTGCAGTCTTCCGCAATTCCCGGCGTTGATCGTGGGTATGGGCGCCACTTCCTCAGTTGCTCCCCTTCTTTCCTTTGTCTTTAATACCTCGGCTCGTTGCTCCTTCTCCATTCATGAGCGTAGCTGAGCCATCCTGTCGTCGCCGCTGCTTTAAATGCAGTGGTTGAGCTCTCTTCTCGGCCACTTCAGGTACTATTTCCTTTGACTTTCTTGTTTCGATATAGCAGCTTTTCATATAGTTGCGGGGCCCTGCTCCAACATGTCTAGATGCTCAAGTTAGGGGGGATATTGGGAGTAATGTTGCCTTTCCTAGCTCCTAAATTATAAGAAAAAAAATGGTGGAGATGCTCTATGGGTTTGTGTGTTTGTGTGTGTGAGAGAGAGAGAGAGAAAGAGGGAGGAGGGGTTGGGAAATAGATAGGGTGGTAGGGGTTAGATGTAGTTGGATGAGTTGGGGAGTTAGAGTGAGTGGAGAAGGGGCTATAAATAGTTAGGGGGAGAGAGGGCATTCGTATGCAAGTTAGGGGAATATT
>LPNX010630279.1:5772-53058 GCA_001517045.1 Pseudotsuga menziesii
GGTTGCAATTTAAAGGCTTAGGTATGCCTAGGATTGCCATCTAGGGTTTGAAGAAAACCAGGAGTACCCATACTTACTCCTTAGGGCTGCAAAAAGGGCCTAAAAAAACACCTAGAATTTTCCCACCTATGAATTAGGGAACACCCACATGCACCATAGGCATCTTCTGCCATTAGTCTCCATAACCCATTATCTGGCAATGCTCTGAAAAAGTAATGTATGTTCTTAATCCTCCCATCCTCCCATTTCCTATCATGAAATGGTGTATAAAGGAGTATTGTATTTCCATAATAACGTTGGACATCACTCCTTTTTGGGTTGTTTATTACAGGAGAAATAAATCTTCTAGAGATGTCGTATCTCGTATCAGCGCTGTTCTTCTCAGCAACATCGTCAATTTTTGCTTCAGGCAGAAGTATCATCTCTCTCTCCTGCTCTTGGGGAAACAGATCCACGTAAATTTAAGTATTTGTTGACAGATGGATCGGCAGTGCATGGTAATTATGGTGTACATTTGCTCTCTGTCAACTCATATGTGATTATTAGTATAGTGTGGTGTTTTTTGCTTTAGTTTTAAGTGTTTCATTTTAATAATTTTCATTTCTGATGTTGTTTCCTTCATCTACCGTTATAATCTAGAGTCTTTATATATATAATTCTAGAGTCTACTTCATTTACATGTCTGGGACTAATGTAAATATTGATGCACGATTGCATACTCATTTGCAAATGCATATTTGATTGAATAAATTGTGTAAAACATAGTCTAAAACATTTTGTTTGTATTTGTACAGGCTAGGAAAGCAGCAAAACATTCCAGGCATGCCCCTAATCAGGACTTGGGGACTATTTTAGGGATCAACAATGCTAAGTCATTTAATTACAAAAGTTCAGAGCAGAGTACCCCTGTACTGAAACTTGTTTTGCATCCCCATCTGAAAAAACACATGAAATCACACCAGGTTGATGGATTTAACTTTTTGCAAAAGAAACTTATAGCTGAAGAACCTGGTGGCTGCATTTTGGCACATGCACCAGGAACAGGGAAGACATTCCTTATGATTAGCTTTATTCAAAGTTTTTTGACTAAGTACCCAGAGGAAAGGCCACTGATTGTAGCACCCAAAAGCATTTTGGGTTCATGGATGAAAGAGTTTAAAAAATGGGGAGTGGAGGAGAACCTTTTTTATAACCTATATGATGTAACCAATAAGGCAAAAACGTTGAGATGCAACCAGCTTCAGACGTTGAGAGAATGGAAAGAAAAGAAGAGTATTCTCCTTGTAAGTTATTCACAGTTCTCAAGTATAGTCTGTGAAAAATCAGAAAATCAAATGACACAATCTTGCCAACAAATTCTACTTGAGGGACCAGGACTGTTGGTTTTAGATGAAGGGCATTTCCCACGCAACAAGGACACCAACATACTCCATGCTCTTTCCCAAATACATACGAGGAGGCGGGTGTTATTGTCAGGCACCCTCTTTCAGAACAATTTTAAAGAGCTCTTCAATCTTTTGAGGTTGGTAAGGCCTAATATTTTAGATTTGAACTCTTTTCAAGCCTTCTTCAGCCGGTTGATCAGTATCATTACTGCAACTGAGAGGCATCCAAAATTAATGTATAGGGGGCATGTTCAAGATACAGTTGAGAGAATCAGGTTCCCTGTGTTTTCTTTGCTCACAATTGCTTAGACATCTAACGAAATATAGAACATTGTCGCTCTTGCGACGCAAATTAGGGGTCGTCTCTATTGCGACGGAATAGTTTCCATGGAACAAAAAACACTTAGACGTGGCAATATCCACGCTTTTCCGTGGATATTGCCACGTTTTTCCGTGGCAAAATTGATCACTTGTACTAGTGAATTCGCACATCCTTTGCATACACCTTCATGTTTTGTCTGCATTTCTGGGAGACCTTCAACAACTTTGCTTGCAAGTGGTAGTGCTCTGTAATGCACATGTGCAAGCCTTCAAAGCTCATTTGGTTCTACTGAGTCGTGAACCAAAGCTTGTTCTGGTTTTCCCTTCAATTTGTATAGTCCTCCTTATTGTTCCCCAATCCCTACTACATCATCAAAAGACTTTCCCTTTGGCCACATGAGAACTTGGCCATCTACAAATGCAACCCTCATTCCTTTTGCATCTAATGTAGATATGGAGAGGAGGTTCTTCTTTAGTCCAAGTACAAACAATACATCTTCCATCTTGATAGACTTTCCAGAGTCTAGCTTGTATGAGGATTCACCACTACCTTTTATTGGATACTGGTAGTCATCTCCTAGTTTCACCTTGTGAGGTGATTCACGTTCAGATAGTTTCACAAAGGATTCCTTGAATCCTGTCATATGTTTGGAAGCACCACTGTCTGTAAGCCAATCATTGCTTCCATGTGTGATAGTTTCTTTGAGAGTGGAAATCATAACATATTCTTCATCACTTGAAGAATCATCACTATCTTGTCTGTTTCTCTTTGTGGAAGGTTCATCATCCTCTGCAGCATGAGCATGATGTCTTCTCTTGTTTCCCTTCTTCTTATGAGAGATAATTTTGTTTCTAGGACAATCTCTAGCAAAGTGTTCTCTTTCATCACATGTATAGCAAATGAAATTATACTTATCTCTAGGCTTTCTAAAGTTATTCCTTTGATGAGAGTACTTACCTCTGTGGTGGCTAGATCTGGTTTTCTTAGATTGTACTGTGAGAGCTTGATCTTCACTTCCCATATTTTCTTATCGAGCTACTATCCGAGCTTCTTCTTGAGATCATTCTTCCCATAGTCTGCTGAACTTGACTAACTTCTTTCTGGCGCAGATCCCTTGAATGAAAGAGTCCCATGTCCTAGGGAGACCATTCAAGGTGGTCATTAAAATCTCTGCATTCTCCACTTCTTCATCTACTGCTTCAGGTTGTTATTTGATCTAGGAGACCCTTGTGAAGTATGACTGTATGGTCTCCGCATTCTGGATCTTTACATTCTTCAACTGGTTCCTCAAGGTCATCTTTCGGTTTATGTTCTTTCCTTCAAACAATTTGGTTAGGGCATCAAACATAGATTTATGTGTCTTTAGGGAGGACACCTGTGGAATGAGGTGATATTTGATTGAATCAACAATAATCCTCTTATCCATAACCAACTTCTTCTTGTGTAAGGACTTAGCCTCATCTTCCTCTGGAACTGGAATCTCCTCATTGATGTAGGAGTCCAACTCATTTTCTTCCAGGACCAGGGAGATCCTATACTTCTAGGCTCGGAAGTTATCAGCTCCCTCACGCTTTTCATCAAGCTTGTTATGATGAGACATCTTAACTGAGAACCTCAAATGGAAATACAAAATATTTAGATCTTACCAAGTCAAGATGTCGGATTTGGATTTGGAGTTGAATTTCTGCAGTGCTGGTTCAAGAGAAGATTAGGGTTTGGCTTTTCCAGAGTTCTGTCCAACCAAATGCTTTGATATTGATATCTAAACTTTGATTTTGAGGAGGAGATAAATCTAGGCTTGGGCTCACTAAAAAATTCCACTTCTGTGGAAAGCCCTAATTTTCGGCTTCAGTGTCGGGTCAAAAATTGAAAATGCTCAGAATCAGATTTTGCTTTCATAGAAAGATGTGCCCTGGGGAAGAGAGTTATTCCAACCTTCTTTTTTTGAAAATCTATGGAGAGAGATCCAAAAACTAGGAAGCCCTAGTTTCCGTAGCTGCACAGTGTCTTCTTCTCAGGTTAGCTCTGATACCATGTTAGATTTTTATCGTTTAAGCTAGCATTAACTTAAGATCTTAACTGAGAAAATAACAAGCACAACAATCAAACACATAAGACAATGAACACAAATATTTTCCTTGGGGAAACCATAAAGGACAAATCCCTGCAACTTCCTCAAAGATAGAATCAACACCAAATAGAAAAGCCCAAAAAACAGTAAGATGATATCCCAACAGCAGTAGCCTCTTTCTTTCTAGCCCCAACAACTTCTTCTTCCTTGGCTATGTGCTACAAATGAGTGTGAGTGAGTGTGTGATAAATAAAGAGGCTCACTCTCTATTTATACTAATTCCTGACTTGAAAATAACTCACTAGGGCCAACTTCTCTAGGAGAGTCTAATAACCCTAGTGCCCTAGAACTGTGGGGACTTTAACCCTTGAACAATAGAAGGGTTACCCACAATGACTTGACATGATTTGTTTACATTATAGAACCTCCCAATAGAAACATCAAGGCATGACATGACTCAAATACATTATAGACACTTCCTGGAATAAACATCGGGGTACAAGACATAAGATATACAAGTGAATACATTCCGAAGTTACAGATACATCAACATATATCATAAAAACACATACAACATGCCAACAATGGGAAATACATGCAGAGATCCTAGAGAGAGATTCAGATTTGAAAAACGCAGCTAATAGAATTGTAAGGAAGGTTCAGATCTGTAATTATATAATAAAAAATTTCATACAACCTGCCAACAAAGGGGAAACACATGCAGAGATCAGATAGGTTAAGATATGTAGAACACATGAAAAGATCCGAGTTTTCGTATAACACAAGTTACAGATCATAAAAGGGAAAACACAGACATTGGATCTGGATGTATTATCAACACATTTCTACAGTTGCAAGCAATCAAATCATATGTGGGATTTGAATTCAAGCAAACATGTTTTCTATGGATCAAGCAATGAAATTTCATGCAGAAGTTTCGATTGTGAAATCAAGTACGGATCAATCGTATACCTGATATTTGATTTCAATTACACATGGATCAATCATATACCATGCATCAAGGAAAGTGTATGACGACATTATATTTGAAATGTATTATCAACATATTTCTACAAATCAATCGATGAAATCACATGCAAACGTTTTTGATTCGATTATGAATATATTTCTACAGATCAAGCAATAAAATTGTAGGTAGAGGTTTTTGATTCAATTTTAAATATATTTCTACAGAAGCAATAAAATTGTATGCAGAGGTTTTTGACTCGATTGTAAATATATTTATACAGATCGATTGTGAATATTAACTATGTCCAATCGTATACCATGCAGCAATGGAAAATTGTATGTAGAATGATTGTGATTATCAACATGTTTCGACAGATCAAACAATGAAATCGTATACATGCAACAAGGAAATTGTATGCATAACAATTAATCTGATTGTAATTATCAATATATTTCTACATATCAACAATGAAATCGTATGCAGTCAATCATATACATGCAACAAGGAAATTGTATGCATGATTTCAAGCAAGAAAAATTGCATGCGGTGATTTGGATTCAATTGTAAATGTCAAACATATTTCCACCGGTCAAAGCATAAATAGTAAACACACATAAGGATTGTAGCTATAATTTATATTTAAAACAATACTCTACGCAATGTAGCCCATAAAATTTTAAATATACTTACTTGAAATGATGTCGAAAATAACTACTAATTGGAGAATCAAATCCTCCCAACCATAGAAGAAAGTAGCGCGACAACTAGCTCAACTGCACCCTTGAAATGGATCACCACCATGCACACTAGAACATCAAGCAAAACTTCCACGTGACACTCTCTCCTTGATTCCGTAACAAGTTCAATGATGGACTTATAGAAGAGAGAAACAATCAACACATGCACTCAAAATCGTTTCTCCATGCACAACACGGTGTCTTGTGCTATCCCAGTGCACCAATATTTATAGTTTTTTCCTAGGTCTTATGCCATCCCAATCAAATCTCCAATCAATCCATAAATCCCTATGATTTAGGATCTTGTATAGTTGTTGAGTTTTTAGATTGCATTTGATTGTCAAAGAACTCTCTAGCTTGCTTGCACATGTTCTCTTGTGCCATGGTGGTGTCCCCTCATGTAGCTGAATTTTACAAGTGCCATTTTCTTATATATATATATAGATAGATTGGTATGCAAATGTCACTTCAAGTTTTTGAGTTTTTAATAACTCAACATAAAAATAATTCTAAAAAATATAAAAAATAAAAGTAATGTCAACTACTATGTAAGCTATCACCATGACATAGACATGCATGATATGCTCACCTTGCTTATACCTTTCTCACGAACATCTTGGTGCTTTAAAAAGGCATACAAGAAGAATTCGTTCCAAGATCTTAAGATCCATTGAGAGGGACAAACTATGAAAAATTGGTCGAGAGTTGAGAATGTTGAGACTCTTACAATAAATGGAATTGCACTACCGATGTCCTCATGACGATCGTTTCATTATTGAAACAAAAACAACATACATCGATACAATCAAATAGAGAGCTACATTGGTAGCTCCTAGGTCGCATGCTGTCAACAATAGGCTTGAAATCATGGATCACTAAGTAGTTGGTGTTCATATATGCAAATAAATAAACTAAGTCTTCCTTTGCCCCAAATCCTTTATTTCTACAAAATATTGTAAATGCTTCATGCCACAAAATGAAAAAATTTCCTTTGTGAAATCCATTAGGCAAACAAAATAAGGGGCATAATCGGTGACTATTAAATTTTAAGCCATGAAATTTGGGCCAAGGACTGAGCAACTATTGGTGTGAATATGTAAAAATAAATTTCCCTTGCAAGTTTGGGAGGTAGGTTGAGTGATTGTTAATCCCAGATGCATAATCGTTAGGTCTAAGTATTATTTGTGAAATTGTCATTAGCATATGATCATTCCTATGGTCGTCCAAAAAAATCAATGGTTAGTTGGGCTTCCCAAGTCCTATCAATACATAGGCATTACAATATAAATGTATAATTTCCCTGTTGAATGTTCATGCTTGATAGGATTTTAGAGCTTCTATTTCTCAAATTTTATTCCAACCATATTATTAGTCCGTGCTGTAGGAATGAACTATTGTTTTCATCTTTTTCTATTATTTTATGCAAATATATTTAACCTTTTGAAATATGTAAAGTGCATTATTAGTTTTAGTTATTTTTCATATTTTAGTTATTTATTTTAAATTCTATTAGATTTTTTTGAAAAGTTGATTGGTGCTATACCATAAAAATAAAGATTAAATAAATAGATGAAAAATAAATAAAATGCATGCAAACTTAAGTTAAGACAAAAGTTTCATTTTTTGCTTTTTACTTAATTTTGTTCCATATTCCTATTGGAAACAAATCTCAAATTTTGTTCCATGTTCCATACTTTTTATATTTTACTTATTTATTTTAATTTCTATTAGATTTTTTTCAAAAGTTGATTGGTGCTATATCATAAAAATAAAGATTAAATAAAATAGGGAAACTAAATAAAATGCATGCAAACTTCCATAAGTTAAAAGGAAAGTTTCATTTTTCGTTTTTTACTTAATTTTGTTCCATATTCCTATTGGAAACAAATCTCAAACTTCCTATTGAAAACAAATCTCACCCTTCCTAAGTTAAGGAGGAAAGTTTTAGTTTTTTGCTTTTTACATACTTTTGTTCCATATTCTTATTGGAAACAAATCTCAAATTTATTATTGAAAAGAAATCTCACCCTTCACATTGGAAACAAATCTCAAACTTACTATTGAAAACAAATCTCACCCTTCATATTGGAAATAAATCCCATACTTTTTTTAGAAACAAATCTCATCAATTATTTGTGGCATGATTCTTCAAAAGCTTGTTGTGTATGAGTACCACATGATTATAAAAACATGTTTGTTTATTACTACTATTATTTGAATAATGGCTTCAATATATCCACCCACCATAATGCACATGTGCCCCTCTCTGCAACTTCCACTCCTTCTTACCAGGGTTGCATAAAGTGCGTCAAGGCTTTGCAAAAGGTAATTTTATGGTAGTACACAAAACTATTCTTAGAGGTTCAAATCTTAGGCTCTGCAAAAGGTAATTTTATGGTAGTACAAAAAACTATTCTTAGAGGTTCAAATCTCAATGACTAGAGGTTCATTCTTGGTATTTTTTATTTTCAGAGATATGTTTGATTGTAGTATTTCAAGAATAGTTGAGTTGAGTTTATTGTGTCGATGTTCAAATTCAAGATTTGTTTCATTGTATTTTTACATTACATAGAGAGTTTGCATTGTTTTGCAGGTCAAGGGCACTCGAGGACAGGATGAGCATTACTCAGACAGGATCGGAAGGATGTACAACAAAGATTGTGAATTAATGGGGTTCGATGTGGTTATTGGAAAAAAATAAGACTGCGTATATTCCCACTATTTCTGCAGTGCTAAGGGTTCTCATGTATAATGCCCATCCACCTTATCGGTCACAGTGCATCTAAGACCAAGAGAAGACGCCCCTGATCATTGATTCACTTCATTAGCTTGATTAGACTTCATTGCATATTCCTTGCACATTAATTTTGATTTGCCTTCCTGATATTCATTTCATTTAGTTAACTACTTACTCCCTTCTCTTCTAGTTTTGCTGGAATCATGGACAATTGTGAATCTGTGACGGGGAAGAATTAAAATAGAAAACAATTTATCCTATTATTAAAACATGTACGAAGATTCACACCCAGTTATTCAAATCCTGTCAATTCAATTCACTGAAAATTATTGTAGACCTCTGACGAAATAACAGATGTATCACAGGGTCACTCGCATTGGGAATATCTGCTTGAAACTTGCTAGAAAAACATGGCGAAATCACTTTTTGTAGTCTTTGAAATTGCGGTTTTATTTATTGCAATGGATTTAGAGTGTTCATTATAACATAAAATTGCATTACGAAATGGCTAAATTGAAATCTTATTTTGAGACTAGTTTTTATAGACAAATTTTTAATAGTTTTCTGATGGGAATAATGATGAAAAGAACATATATGGACTGACCTATCTTTTCTATGTTTGTTGAGGAAACATTTTTACAGTGAATATACTTGGTCATATTTTTGAAGCAGTTAGAAAATATTGGACTTCAAATCTAGTTGGTTACAAACAACATATGACCTAGTAACATGTCTTGTATTTTAAATACTATGACTATCACATAAACATGTATGATTGTTGTTTTATATGTCTTTTATTTTTATTCTTCCAATTTTCTTTAAAGTTTTTCTTTTACTATTTTTTCAAAGGAAGGAACTTTGCTATGCTGCTGGCAGCCCTTATTCAATTGAATGGAAGTTCAAAGTGGATAATTGAATGGACGTTAAAGGTGGACATCCTGGTTGATTGGTTGAGGGTATAAAGATGATAAATGTTGTCCCACATTGATGGGCGCAGTTGTAATAGAGAAAGAAGGAAGTATAGGTAAGTGAAGAGGGATGGGTGAAAATCATGGAGCCATGTGGTCGACACAAAGCGAACTATTCTTTCTCCTTTTACTAAAGAATACCATGTGTTGGCCACTCAGTGGCATACGCCAATTTTTGGAGCCTTCCATCTCTTAAATATGGAGGCCAACAATATCAAAACCAAATCAAATATGCTTATTAGCAAAAATGATCAATTCTAAAATAGAAGATGCTAAAGCTCGCGCTTCTAAAGAGGAGATCAAGATGCATGCTTAAAGCTTGCACTACACTTTTAAAGAGGATATTAAGATGCAAGAAACAGATACTTAGAGAGGTTTTTATTTATTCATCTGATTAGAAATGAAGTAAGTTGCATGTATTCTCTACTTGTTGGAGGCTGAGATCTGAAATTAGGTAGAAACTTGCAAACTAAGAGACTAATCTGATTCAAATGGTTAAATCCTAAAGCCCAAATCTTGGTGGGGATAATATGGTCATAGATTATGTTTTTTTGCCATTGATTGTAATGATGGTAAGACCTTTTGTCAGCCATCCGAAAGAGAAACAATCGATGGCCTTTATTGGAGCTAAATGCTGGAAGTTGAGTATTAGCATTGACTTGTTGGACCCATATACTAAATATTGGTTTTGCAGCATCAATGATGATTTGTTTGAGCTATAAGTTTGGAAAAATGTTTCCTTTTTCTGCTAAATTATTGTAGTTGTTTGTATTTTTTGATTATAGTTTTGGTGCTAGGAAATTGCATTATCAGTACAGAACCATACAGATGAATCATATAATGTATGGATTTGCTGCATAGACACTGTATCCGATGGAGGGATCTTGACAGAATGTTGAGGTGATTTTTTTTTGTGATGAAAAAATTATGTATTTGCAACATTTATTTCAGCATCAGTTGGATACTTGTGTGGTTTTACAATGGTTGTGGACATTGATTTTATGTTGTTGTTCATTGAAAAATGTGAAGATTTTGAAAGATTTCAAGGAAAACTCTTCCAAATGGATATTTTCCTACTGTCAGACATATTATTTCTCCTTATTTGAGGTCATTCCTTACCACTATTGTTGAATCAGCCATTTCTCATAGCTTAGTTCTTTCTTTCATGAAAAGTTAACATGCCACATAAAAGAGACCACTGCTACTAGAAGATGATGTTGTTGCTATCTTGGAGAAGTTGCTGAAAAATCATCACTTTTCTTCATTTTCTGGAGACATTTGTGGCCATCTCTCAACTACCTTCCTATTGGGAGTGTTAGTCCTGAAGTTTTCAATCAACTATAACAACAAAAATCTTAGGCACCTGTTATCAGGAATATTGCACCTTCTGCGGACAGAAGATGTTCCTCTGGTCTGAATGGTTTAGATATAGAACAAATGAGTGAACGACAAAGGATGAAGACCTTCCCTGAATGTTGTAATCACCTGGAATACTGCTTTGATTACGAACCTGTGTACCTGCAAACATGCCAAACAAACAGGCACATCAAAGCTACGAGAAAATCATCTACACATCCATAATAGTGACTAAGGAATCTAGTAACATATACATGCGAAATCAAAACAACAGATATGTGGGACAGAAATCAGCTTTGTATTAAGAATGGATGAAGAAGCTTACAACCATTACCTTAGTGTTGACAAACTCCTCCACAAGACAAACACTTCATCCCCAAAAGCTCCAACTTGCTCTCTTGTGCTCTCCAATGATTTGGACTAGGTAGTCAATTCAACAGCATAACAATACCATTCAATTCTCCCCCTCAACTATGGATATGAGCCTATATTTATAGGGCTCAATGGATATGGATAGTTGAGAGAATTGTGGGTGAGGTGGCTCCAAGATCCTACCAAGGGGGATCTCGAGCTCAAACTAACCCATATTGATAGGGATAAGGGAGGACATGAGGCTCATGATCTAGAAGCCTTGAGAAACTTCTCTTTTTCCCATTTTACCCAGGGTACCGCTTTTGTTCCCTTATGACAGAGTGGTTTAGGTGAGAACTGCTTTAAGAACAAATCCTATAGGCAGTGGTACCGCTTCTCTATAATAGGACACAAGCGGTGCTGAAGAAGGTACTGCTCATCAGCCAAAGGGTAAGCACGGTGTTAGGTTTTTTCAAGTAGAATTAACATCCAGAGCAAGTTTCCACTCCAAGTTTTGGAATTAAGGGCAAACACAGGGGTTAAGGATCTCATCACATGATGGTGACAGGATTTAAGTATAAAAGAATGCCCCCCAAAGCATGAGGCTTAGAGGGACACGATAAGCGAGAGCTTTGAGAGAACAAGTTGTCACTTCGAGGTGAGAATGTCAGCTCAGTTGGAGAATGTCGTCGAGTAGGCATCTGTAGTACATCAATAGTTTTGACTCATAGACAAATGTAACCAAATCATGGTGGCGGACCAATACAAGGAAGATCCATGAGAGGAATAAACAAGCATGGCTACTAGAATACAATGTAGATCCATGTGATAGAGGACTCAAACTTGGACATAGATACCAGACATACAATGTAGATCTATGTCATACATACGCAAATTTGAGCATAGCCATGACCATACAAATGTGGATCCATGCTAAATATACAAAACTCCATTGCAACCTTGGGAGGGCAATGAGTGCTAAACAAGTACCCAGGGTCTTTGTCTCGTTTTCCACAAAGTATGATTCTATCCATGTGATTACAATGTTCTGAAGTCAAACATGGTAGAAACCACTTGATTATCGGCCAATGATGTGAACTGTTAACAAGTGCAAGGGAGATCACCATTGATGTTAATGATTCCCAAGGTACCCTAGTACAATCTATTGAGTGTGAATATATGTCCTGATGTCGAACACCCAGTAGATTCTATCGATCAAAGGTCAATGATGTGAACCTATGTCGAAAGCGAGAGAATCTGACATTGAGGCATACAGATCTCAAGGTACTAAGTTTTGTTTCTAAGACTATTTCCTGGATGATGAGATGATGTTGATGGGAATAGCCTTGTCGAAGGAGGGCCATGATGAGTACCACATCGACGACACGAAACTCAGAATAAAGTTCTGGAATGATGTGAATAAGGTAACCATAAGATTGACTCAAAGGTACTGACACAAAGACTATTTTGTCTGCAGAGTTAAAACTTCTTGAAATTCCCTTTGAACATCGGGCGACACGACAAAAGACTTGGCAGCATGACTAAACCAGACAAACACACAGTGCGACGGTGGACAATGCATTCTTTTGAAAGACTCAAAGGAGTGACATGACTCATGAAAGTGGATCGTCATGGAAATCAGCTGAATACCCAATTGACTGAAATGATATGGAAACACGTGCCATGTTCAAAGGTAACGACAAACTACTACCATTTATTTGCAAAATTATTCCCTTCCCATTTTCCCCATCATGGTTGATGAGTGCCTCTTTTCGGTCTGACGAGTTCAAAGAGGGTAACAAACACTCGTTATAACTCATCCGAAGACAAGTCCAAACTCATATGTTGTATGAACCTGAGAGAGGAGGGGTTCATTCCCAAAGAGGGTCTCTCAATGTTTAATTTAACGAGTCCAATGAAAGTTAACTCAGTATCGTTCATGTTTAGAGAGTCTGAACGACCATGGAAGAAGACTCCATAGGGTCCTTTTTCGTAAAATAGTTCACCTGAACCGAAAAAGTGATAACCTACTGTCAAATGAACGACTCTTCAAGTGCTTTAACGAGCACGAAGACGACAAGATCACTCGACAATCTTTTCGTATTTAAGGAGCCCGAAAAGAGTTTAAAGAAGACTCCACTAGGTCTCTTTTCATGATGAGAGTTTTTACGAGTCTGAAAAGAATCAGAAAAGGACTCGAAACTTTGATGTTAAATTTGGAGAGCGTGACCAAAGTGTCGCAATAAACGCTCAAAAGACTTTTTTCGTTTTATGGTAGTACGAAAAAGTAAAAAACGAACTCCCAAAACTTTTACTGCTACCGCTCTTCTATCCTGCAACGACTTGAAAAACAAGTGTTAAATTATCCAATAACCGACATTAAAGGATTATGACTGATATATTTTGAGTAATAAATGATTTTAAAACAAAACTATAGCATGTCAAACCCTAAAATGTGTATAAAAGTTATGTAAATAGTAAAAAATCAAAACATTTTACCATTTACCCATAGTGGAGAACCTTTGGAGCATTTTCCTAGCCGGATTTTCAGTCGCTGATATCGGGAGCATCTACCGTCGGATTCATACATAGTCAGTTCTAGGTAATAGCTTAAACCCTACTCTTTCAATTCATGCTTTCAATTTTGATTTTTGGTGGTGTTTTGGGCCTATTGGGCGAGACCTAAAACCATGGAAGCAGACATCGCTCTTATCCCTTGTGGTATAAGTGGTATCCCACTAGAACCATGTCAAAAAAACTATGCACAAGCGGTGCCACTTCCTGTCGTCAATGGGACACAGGCGATGCCGACCGTGGGTAAACAAAAATGTATGCACAAGAAAAACTAGCTCAAATTTGATGATTTGAATGATTGGGAATGCTTCTAATTGGTCTTGTGATGGTTTTTGATAGGTTCTCATTGATCAAGAATGGTAATATGGAAAGAGAGGAAACATGACAATGACGATTCCTTTGCCGAACGGAACGTGGGTTGTATCACCACGTTGAGAGACTGTGGACTTTTAAATTTTTTCTGCACACCAAGTATGGTATCGCATGAGTGACTATTAGAACATATACTCCGGATGTGGAATCCAGAGAAACAATATTTCAAGGTTGGTGCTCACATATTGACAATTGAAGTAGAGGACATCTACTTCCTGATAGGCCTATTGAGATGGGGTGCTCCCATCTCTTTGACTGGTTCCCATGGAGGGGACATTACTACTCAGGAGTTGATGAACCGCCATTGCATTCCTAGAACTAGGACATCAGGGAAGAAAATTCCCATAAAAGCAGTGGTGGATGGCCCTCTACGGACAATTTTTTTTACCATGCAGAGAGTGGAGGGAAGCCAAGGGGTACACCAGGCATATAGGACGCATATGCTCTATGCCATAGAGGCCATAGCACCCACAGTTTTCAACTAGGTGGAAGCTCTACTTCCGATCTTCAAGGATTAGCTGACTAAGTTTCGGCAGGGGGAGCTGAAGCAATTCGGTTTCGGTTCCACTTTTCGAGGATGTTCCATAGATGAGACCCCAGGTGGTCTTTATAAAGTTGAGGGGACGGGACCCTTGCATGTAGAGATGGGTTTGAATCATGGCCCATACTAGAGAGGGTAGAGGCAAGGTAAAGTTCGGTGACCCATTCTTTAGATGGTTGAGAGATCAACTCCTCATGGTGGAGGACTATGCATATGGGGGCACTGACTTCAGTGGTGGCCCTAACCTACCGCTCAGACCTGGTGGACAGTGGGGTGATATCGGTAAGAAACAAAAGCCCTAAAATGGAAATTGTTTTTTTATGTTTTTATGTTTTATATTTTTTATGTTTAGTAATGAGACTTGAATGTTTTCATGCAGACGTCGAAGTAGCACGACCTGGGGGAGCCTCCCCACTAGATAGGTGAGCTGGAGCCCTTTTTGTACCATAGGGCGATGATGTAATAGGGGAGCTAGAGGATAACCTTGAGAGGTTGACTCTAGACATCCCGGATGCCTCGATCGATGACCTCCCACTGAGGTACTAGAGACCTACTATGGGAGTACCGTGTCGTTTCAGCAGACTACTATGTCGAGTAGCTCGTCCGGTTATGTGTTACCACAAGCATCATTAGATGATGAGTGCATTATGTATTCACTGAAAGCTGATAGATAGCTTCAGGACTTTTGTATGATGATTTTTTTCCTGAAAGCCTACGTGCTTCAGATGAGGTCTCGTGACCTATTTTTTGTAAAACATGTTTATATATATATATATACACAGACTTCTACTTTGGTGTTTATATGTCTCAAATGGTGAATTTATTTTACATGACTTTTATGTGTCTTTTATAGTTTATTTACAGTGAACCATGTTTGATTTTCATGTCATGAATGGGAAATATGCCAATCTAGGATGTAATTTGCCAATGAGTTAGCAACTGCATTATGTTCACTAGGGATATGCCTATAGGCGATAGTTTCAAATTGCCTTTCTAATAAACATACCCTCCGGAAGAGACGGAGAAGCACAGGATTCCTAATGGCGTAGACATGGTTTAGATGACAAACCACAAGTTGTGAGTCCATCAAGACTACCAAGTTGAAAACATCTTGGGAGGCAGCTTCAGTCAGAAAACCTATGACTGCTCAATACTCGACGATATTGTTGGTAGCAGGACCAATACAAACTGCTCCTGAACTGGCCAAATCGTAAGATAGGGAATAGAGAACCCAAGCAGTTGAGGCAAGATTTAAGGTGTGGCGGCAAGCACCATCAGTGAAGCCGTAGAAAGCCATCTGCTTTGCACGACCAAAACATGGTATAAACAGATACAGACACTAAACTCAAAACCATATTGAAAATACTTAAGCACACTGAAAGTCAAGTAATATACATATATACAAGATACTATCCAAGAGATATCTAGGCATAGTGCTTGTTCAGGTACAACCCATTGTGAGGTTTTCCTAAGGGGATTCCATCATAGTCCACGAGCTCGTAGGACCCTTTCTCTAAAACTCTGGAAATGACGAAAGGACCATACCACATGGATTCGAACTTCCCTTTCCCTAGTTTGTCATATCTCTGATCATAAGTCTAAAATAGGTCACCCTCGTTAAAGACACGAGGTTGGAAAGACTTGTCACATTGTGCCTTGATGCATTTCTTGTGTGCCTCATTAGCTAAGGCAACATCTCTTCTAGTTTCGTCAAGGTTATACAAGTATAGAAACCTCTCTTCCTCTGTGGAAGTGTATGGGAGAAGTTTGACGATAATTTTTAAGGATGGAATCTGACATTGAATCGGCAAGAGAGCTTCTAGTCCATAGACAAGCTGGAAAGGTGTGAAACTAGTAGCTATTTTCACCGAAGTCCTGTAAGCCCAAAGAGCATAGAAAAGGATATGGTGCCAGTTGGATTTATGGTCTCCAACCATTCGATGAAGCATCATTTTCAAAACTTTCTTAATGGCCTCGACCTGACCATTAGCTTGCGGATAATAAGGCGTAGAGTTTTCATGACAAAAACCTAGCCTGGCACTTAGTTCCTCCATCATTTGATTACAAAAATGTGATCCACGATCAATAACTATGCACTGCGGGACCCCAAATCTCGCTATCACATTATTGAATAGGAAGAGAGTGGTAGAATTACCGTCCTCTTCATATGTAGGCATGGCCTTATCCCATTTTGTAAAATAGTCAACGACTACGATGATGTAACCATGCCCCCCAGCTAAGGTAGGATTACAATGCATATAATCAATCCCCCATTTGGCAAATGGGCCAACAACAATGATGGGGTGTAATGGAGCATGATGAGTGCACTTTTTCGGATAACAATGTTGATAGGGTGGGCATTTCTTAACAACCTTGTGACAATATTTAAAGACTAAAGGCCAAAAATAGCCAGCGTAGAGGATTTTCTGGGATGTAGCCATCCTAGATAAATGACTGCCACATGCTCCAGAGTGGCAATCATTCAAAAATTGTTCATCTTCCTCGTGGGTAAGGCATCACTGGAGAACATAATAGATACCACGTATATACAGAGAGTCATTTAAGATGAGGTAGTATTTTCCGTGGTGATGGATACGACGACGATCATCATGGGATAGATTAGTCTGAAACCTTTGTGTCTGGAGATAGATGGGAAAATATCCATACCATGGGTCAGTAGTGCTTATCAGGAACATGAATTCATGTGGGAATGAATCACTGGGCTCAGATTCCGTCGAAGCACAGGGAAGATCACACATGAGCTTGGAAAAGACCAAGGATTTCTTTGATGTAGCTTTGGCAAATTCTAGATCAAAATCTTGTGGTATGACTATCCATCAGGAGTAATTCCCCCGAGCACCTGACGAGTCAGGATGTAATACATAGGGTTCTGGTCTGCCAATATGATGGTTGTGTGGAGCAAAATGTAGTGACGAAATTTCTAAACAGCAATGACCATGGCCAATGCTAATTTCTCCACACGTGAATATCGAGTTTCAAAATCCATGAGATTATTACTAGCATAGTAGATCACGTACTCCTGACCATTGGGATTCTCCTGCACCAAAACCATGGCGATGGTAGTAGTGGTGGCAGCAATGTATAAGAGAAAATCCTTTGAATAATATGGGGGGTGTATCATGGGTGAATGAGTCAGAGCATGTTTGAGATTATCAAAGCCACTTTGGGCTTGGTCATCCCAAAAGAATGGGGTGTCCTTCTTAAGGAGATGCATATAACCATAAGTTTTCTCTGCAAAATTGCACAGGAAACGGCAGAGGAAGTTTGCCTTCCCTTGCAAACTTTGGAGTTCTGGAAGGTTGGTTGGGGCTGGTAGAGCTAAAATAGTGGCAATTTTCAATGGATCTATCCGTATGCCATCCTTAGAAACCACAAAACCTAACAAATGTCTCGTCTCAACGCAAAAAACACATTTATGAGGATTGAGCCGTATGTTATAATGGCGACATCTCAGGAAAATGTCTCTAAGATGATCAGGGTGGTCTTCCCATCACTGTGAATGAGCTGGGAGGTCGTCAAGGAATGGTTCAACAATATGTTTTATATCATGAAACACATAGGACATAGCACGTTGGAAAGTGGCTCCAATGTTTTTCAGGTCAAATGGTAACTTCCTATATGCAAAGGTTCCCCATGGGAAAATGAATGCTGTCTTGTGCTGATCGGTGGGTAAAATATCAATCTAATTATAACCTGAAAAGCCATCCATAAATGAGAAGATGACACTTCCGGCACAATTGTCGATAATCTGGTCGATATGCGGAGTGGGAAAGTTGCCTTTGGGACAAGTTTTGTTCAAATCTGTGAAATCGATGCAGACTCTAATGGTGCCCTGCTTTTTATTGATAGGGATGATGTTCGATACCCATTCTGTAAGAGGTATGGGATAAATAAACCCTACTTTGAGAAGTTTCTCTATTTCAGCTTTGATAGTTGCGACTTTCCGTGGATGGAATTGCGTTAGTTTTTGCCTGATAGGTCTAGCAGTGGGATAGGTTTTTATTTCATGGACCAAAATGGATGGGTCTATCCTCATCATTTCTTCGTAAGACCAGGCAAAAACATTGCGGAATTATTTGAAAGTGCTCTGTATGCTTCATATTCTTCTGCTGAGCATTTCTGCCCAATATGAACATGCTCAAGGGTGCCAGGCTTGGATGATATGTCAATTGGATTTGTTTGAGTAATGTTGAATAAGTTTCCTTTAGAATCTGTGTTCTGCAACAATATAGAAGTTTGAGGTGTGTTGACAACATCAGTGGAAAAAAAGGATGCAAAATTATGGTCTACTGAACTGGTGTTGGGGAGGAACGAGGATCTATGATGATGATCCTCCCATGTAGGCTCATTCGTACTCATGATCTCCATAATGGATTCATTGGAAGGAAAATTTTGGGAGAGATAATCCAGAAAAGGAAGAGAGGGTTCTAACCAGTAGGGTAGGTGGTAAGGGTCCGAAGTTACCAGATGAAGTTCATCGTTGTGGTCATCAGAAAGGGTTTGGATAATGTTGTACATTTCTTCATGCAGACTCAATAAGGTGGACCCAACAATTTGTTTTCCCTTTGGATCATAATCAAACAACGAAATCATATTTACTGTCACTGTGTCTGTGTTAGGAGGAGTTGACGGAAAAATCCCCATAAGGGACGAATCCTTCAGCATGCCTACCCCAATCGAATGGTAAGGAGGACGGGACTGACCTAACATAGGATGTTATTAGCCATAGAGGTATTAACATCCAACATATAGAAATTGAGCTGGTCAATGGTGACAATTCTCCTTAGATGTGGAAATTGGACAGTTCGAAATACCGTCGAAGCGACAATAGTCATAGCATAAAACCATTTCTTCCTAAAAGGAGGTTGTAATCTAGCAGGGCATCTACTATTTCCACTTGAATAGAAACAACTTCCCCCCAAGCTCGACTGAAAGGGCTGGTATGAGACCATGGGGATGGAAACCTCATCCATCAAAGGCTTTCAGAGTCATAGGTGATGTTACAAGCTTGGGAGAGCCAATAGCTTTCGAACAAGACAGGGACAAAACTGAAGTTGAAGCTCCTTCGTCTAAGACAGTTCTAAAGACTTTCTTTCTGAATACTTTCGTTATGATTTGGAAAGTGAGTTTGTGAGGTAGTCTAGACTTATAGTTCTCGACATTGAAATGAATCAAATTAGTATTGTCCTGGTCTAAAGCTCCTAACATAGTTAACAAGTTTTTGTGCTGTGTAGGACAACTTTGGAGTACTTCCAAGGTAGACATTGCACGTGGTTCCTGAGCAAGATATTCAACTACATTATAAAATTGAGCAGCTTGGGCATTAGGGTTAAAAACAACCTTCATAAGAGTACTCTTGGGTGGACGCAAAACCATGTCGATATTAGGTTTCTCAATGGTTAGGGGAATAGTAGACGAGGACTCGGGAGAACCAAGAGCGAGCTTTTCCTGAAGAAGAATTGTCTTCTTTCTTGTCCGGGGGTTTGTCATAACTCTGAATTCGAGTTTGAAAACTAATATTGTCTGAGGACATCATGTGAATTTCCTCTGAAGAACTAGAGTTTCCCTGATTAGACATGTGGTCTATCAGTTGTTGTTGGGAGGGAAAAGGATCCGTGAGAACCGCTGGTGCAGGATTAGTTTTTAAGAATTGGGTGATTTCATCACGACAATGACACTATTTCATGAAATGGTCACCTATGCATAGCATACATGGATATTTTTATTTTATTTTCCCTTTGTCATTCTCGTTGATGGTTGGTTTTGGATTCTCCTGTTGGTTTCCAAGTTTTTTGTTTTTATCTTTACCTTTCTTTTTATTGTTTCCAGGCATTTGAATACTTTGAATGGAATTTACCTCGGAAGAAACCTTGGGAGTTGAAGTAGTGGGGGGTGGAAGTATGGGGTTGCTTGGCAGGATTTTCTATCGACGGGGACTGGATTGAACCAACAATCCCATCAATAGGGGTTTCTGCTGGTGGCTTGGCATGATCGGTGCTTGGGCGAGGAGCTTGAGGGATCAAGTCATACAACATTCTGAATTGGGAATAGACCAAGTATAGATATTGGGCTTGACTAATGTCTTGCTCTTTAGTAACGGCATCACCCATAGCCACATCTCGGGTGATTGGAGTCAATAAATATTTTGTAAACCAATCAGCTAACAACTGATCTGGGATAGGAGCCTTAATAAGTCTTCTCTGCCTTCTCCACTCATGTGGGTGGAGGTGTTCTACCACAGAGAAGTTAAGAGATATGTACCCATTTCATAACGGATAGGAAGCTAAAAGTGTGTAAGAAACACAGTTTCCAATGAGCCAAAATCCACAAACGAATGTTGCGGAAGTTCAATGTACCATTTCGCGGTGGTATCGGTCAAAGTTCACTGGAAGAGTCTTAAATGAACTGAATCATCCATAAGGGAGTTCGAAGAACACCACAAATGGAATGTCATGACATGTTTTTTTGGATCATCTCCTTGCTTCCCATCGAACTTTGGAATGTCCAATGGTAACTTTTCGAATGGGATCATTAAGAAACTTGGACAAATCAGGCAAGTCCAAAGTTGCTAGGAAAGGTAACTGGTGATTAGGTTGCACATATTGGTAGTATTGATAGGGAATATAAGTACCAGTAGGACCGCAAGTAGACTGATAGACAGGTTGTTGTGATGAAGAACCGCCAGAAGATCCACCCGTGGGGGGTTGATTTCCGGGATCAAGACCGTTAAGACCACCGGAGCCTCTAGGAGGAGGACCACCAGGGCCATGTGGACCACCAGGAGGTGGACCACTAGACCCTCTGGGACCCTTGGGAGGTAAACCTCTGGAGCCTTTGGAACCACTAGGAGGAGGGCCACCAGACCCTCCAGGACCATTAGGAGGGAAGCCACCAGGCCCCCAAGGATCACCAGGGCCATTAGGACCATAAGGAGGAAAGCCACTAGGCCCTCCAGGACCATTAGGCCCCGTAGTGGGAGGAAATCCATAAGGTGGTCCTCCGGAACCCCCCATAGTATGTATGGGTATCCCTCCCATAGCTGGGATATAGGACCAGTTAGGTTTCCCCCATGGCGTGAAAGTGTTACTAGGATATGGAATTCCAACATAAGGAATTTCTGTAGGGTTAGGTTGGTAATTAATGTGTCCTACAGGTACTTGATTTGTTGTGTAACCATACCCCCAAGATATTTGATTGGTTACAGGTTGTGCCCCCAAGGGATGACTTGAACTTAATGGGGGGTTAACCACATTCGCGTGGGTAGGAGGGACATAAACTGTAGATTACTCTATATTATAGGTCTTCCCATGACTAGCTACAATTCCAGTGACAAATAACGTAGGTCGTGTTAGTGGTTTCCCCCCGGCACTAGAAGGTATCCCAAAATGGAGCATTGGGACCATAATCTAGATGGGTAGTATCATCAACATGACCTTCTATGGGAGAATGGAATGAAGTATTACCCCTAGAAGGTTGTTGGACCAAGGGAGGCCTGTGCAAAAAATATGGATCTCCACTTTTTGCAACCACATTTTCTCCAACTTGGGAGTTGGTAGCAGCTCCTTGGTCGATAACTTCCATAGGATTTTCTCCTGAAATAGGAATAAAATCAAGTGGAAAGCCCTGTACTCTTCTGGACTGTCTTAATTCAGCCAGTTTGTATAGTTCCTATCTAACCCAGGGTCTCAAAACTAGAAAACACACCAAAAATTTCCCTACTCAAGCTATAGGCCAAACAAGCAGACTTAAATGACAGGAGGAGTTCAAATAGTTAGGTCTCTCACTAGGATTATCAATAAGGTGCCACTCGTGATATACCTCAAGGGTACGTGTGTAGTAATCTCCTCGAATGCTGTTTTCAATGTATGGCTCCAAGCAAAATGGCCAAAGGGATTTTCTCAGATAGATAAGGTATCCTAGTGGGGTCTCCCGATATATGCAAGGTACGTGGGAGCTCAAATCGGTAGTAGTGCTGTCTAATGCATAACCGTTCACAAGGGGCCTTCCTATATACAATTGAGTACGTGAAGTAACTTTCTATATACCTAAAGGGTACGTGAAAGGCTGTTTGATATATCAAAGGTACGTGGAAGAACCGCGCGAGTCCCGGGATGTAATGCGGATGAGTGACGATAGCTCCTATGCTTAACGATGCCCAAACACATCTCTAACTATCACTCAAATTGCTATGCAAATTTTAAGCCTATAACTACCGTTAATTTTAAAGTGGACGGTTAGGTGAATGCATGCAATTTTGACAGAAAAAGTAAAACTATGCAGAATGTAAATGCAAATATTTCACTTTATCGTTCGTGGTATGCCTACCTATGGGAGGGAAAGGGAGTATTTTCTTTTTGTTTTGAAAACCAAAAATTCCCAAACAACTACTTTGAACAAATCAAAATCAAAGACAAGCAACACATTCCAAACTCATTTTTCTTTTTGAAAGCAATCAAAGGTTGTGAACATTGATTTTTTGTTGTTGTTCATTGCAAAATGTGAAGATTTCGAAAGATTTCAAGGAAAAATCTTCCAAGTGGATATTTTCCTACTCTCAGACATATTATTTCTCCTTATTTGAGGTCATTCCTTACCATTGTTATTGAATCAACCATTTCTCATAGCTTAGTTCTTTATTTCATGAAAAGTTAACATGCCACATAAAAGAGACCACTGCTGCTGGAAGATGATGTTGTTGTTATCTTGGAGAAGTTGCTGAAAAATCATCATTTTTATTCATTTTCTGGAGACATTTGTGGCCATATCTCAACTACCTTCCTATTGGGAGTGTTAGTCCTAAAGTTTTCAATCAACTACAACAACAAAAATCTTAGGCACTTGTTATCAGGAATATTGCACCTTCTGCGGACATAAGCTGTTCCTCTGGTCTGAATGGTTCAGATCCAGAACAAATGAGTGAACGACAAAGGATGAAGACCTTCCCTGAATGTTGTAAACACTTGGAATACTACTTTGATCACGAACCTGTACCTGCAAACATGCCAAACAAACAAGCACATCAAAGCTACCAGAAAATCATCTACACATCCATACTAGTGACTAAGGAATCTAGTAACATATACATGCGAAATCAAAACAATAGATTTGTGGGATGGAAATCAACTTTGCATTAAGAATGAATGAAGAAGCTTACAACCATTTCCTTAGTTTTGACAAACTCCTCCACAAGACAAACACTTCATCCCCAAAAGCTCCAACTTTCTCTCTTGTGCTCTCCAATGATTTGGACTAGGTAGTCAATTCAACAGCATAACAATACCATTCAATTCTCCCCCTCAACTATGGATATGAGCTTGTATTTATAGGGCTCAATGGATAGGGATAGTTGAGAGAATTGTGGGTGAGGTGGGTCCAAGATCCTACCAAGGAGGATCTCGAGCTCAAACTAACCCATATTGATAGGGATAAGGGAGGACACGAGGGTCATGATCTAGAAGCCTCAAGAAACTTCTCTTTTTCCCATTTTATGCAAGGTACTGCTTTTGGTCCCTTATGACATAGTGGTTTAGGTGAGAACTCCTTCAAGAACAAATCCTATAGGCGGTGGCACCACTTCTCTATAACATGACATAGGTGATGCTGAAGAAGGTACTGCTCATCAGCCAAAGGGTAAGCGTGGTGCTAGGTTTTTTCAAGTAGAATTAACATCCAGAGCAAGTTTCCACTCCAAGTTTTGGGATTAAGGGCAAACACAGGGGTTAAGGATCTCATCACATGATGGTGATAGGATTTAGGTATAACATCACCTCATTTGATAATATGCATACATACTTGGGAAATCCACAGTAGGGCCTTGGCCTTGAGCTCCTCATCGTGTTTCTTACAATAATAAACAATGATTACATCATTTACATGGCTTTTGTCGAGTGTCAAAACTAGGGATATTACATGAAATGGTACTACATCTACCTCCAATTCATCAATATAGTTTCCACTTATAAAAAATCAATATTACATCATGTATTAATCTTTAGTTCTACATCCTTGTTTACCCATCCCAATGGCTATGGGTAAGGATGGTCATGAACTTCCAGTCTAAGAAAACTTACTATATCCTTTGATATGAATTTGGCTTACAAGTTGTAATTAAAAAGAATCTAGTTTTGTCTTCATGAATTGGATCTTGATATAGAAGAGTTTATTAATTTTCTTCTCTTCCAAGGAATGGATGATACTTAAGCTCATGTCCTTTTACGCTGCATTTCATAGAATCTTTTCATATAGCATGTTCTTCTTCTTTCCCTCCTTCTTGTAGTTCCCTCTTTTGGAGAACGATTGTCGTTAGACCAAAACCCATAGGAACTAATATCAAATACAATCACCAAATTTAGGACCCACAAGAGGGGGTTAACCCATGTCATGGAACTAATGGAGAGTGGTATATGCAAATGTTAACAATCTCCCCCTCCCCAACATTACCTGGGTGAGTTTCGAACTTTATACATGTCACTCTCATACCATTTATTGGAGCACAATTTCAATTAGAGCAAAACCCATATGCATTAATCTCCTCTACAATCTAAAAAGTTAGGATCCACGTGGGTTAACCCATGTTGTGAAACTAATGGGGAGCATAATACACAAATGCTAACACCCTCTCTTAAAATCTAGATGTAGCTTCTAACACTCATATTCAATATGATCAATGATACTGCAATGGTTAAAGTGGTTGTTAGGATCCTTGCATTGATGTGCAATGGATATTGTCTTCTTCTCTTTTCATTTTGACTTCTTCTTTCCCTCCAAGGAGGTGTCTTGGTGATCTTTCAGTTTAGAACCATTAGGTTCTCTTTTATTCTTGACCATATTCTTTAGATATTGTTCTTGCACAACTAGGCTTAAAGAGCATCACTTTCCTCCTTAAATGATTATGGAAACCACCCAAATACTTGAGAAGTACATTTGTGTTCTTGGGACATATTCCTAACGTAATGGCTTATTCTATGAACTCAGAATGGTGTACTGTTGTACACTCTACACTTTCTTCTTTTGAAAGTAGTGCCAATGTATGAGTTCATCCTCTTCATACCCAATAAGGTAAAATTGAGACTTGATGAGGGTTTTAAACACCTCCCACTGAATTTTTAGAGGATAATGCTCCAACCTAAGAGTCTTTGTGTGGCTTTCCTACCAAGTTTCGACTTGGCCCTTTAATGTTAGTTGGGAAAATTATATGTTTTTATCTTTGCCTTTGTTATGAACATTGAAATATAATTCTAACTATTTCAACCATTGTTTCAACATAACAACATCAATCTCATATTGATAGGGTTTTATCTCCACTTTTAATTCCTCTTCAAATAGAAAATGGGATGAATTGGTGTTGGAACTTGATGGATTTCACCATATCGTAATTGCACATTAAAATAGTATAAGTGTGCTTCGCTTTTCCTCTCCTTATAATTAGTGTTTCATATTACTCCAAATAAATTTTGTGGAATATGATTCCCTATAGATATCAATCATTTCAAAACATTACGGGATAGTGAATTTAGGAGACTCATCATTTTAACTAAGGTAACCCTAGCCTTGGGTAAAATCTTGCATTTTGCACCATTGCTAATTGGAAATTATTTTTAAAAGGGGTGTTGATTGTAATGGCTAAAATTTATATTAAAGATAATTATGGTATTACAATTTCTATTTTTCTCTCTTGATTGATTAAAGACGCCATAAATCCTCTTTGGTCAACTCAACACCACAATGTATCATATTTGTTAATCACTAACGTAACATTGAGAATAGATGATGCGGATTTCAAATTGTTAACCACAAACATTAAGACCCATTCTCTCACCATCATACTTGATCAACAATTTAAAAACAATTCAAATACCATAGCGTCATCATGTCTGTCCCACATCTTAAATCCAAATTTCTCTAGTTATTTTTTCCAGTGAAATATGTGTGAAGTAGAAAAATAAAATATTTTTATATGTTAGAAATTCTCGTTACTTGGGGATAGTGATTTCAACCATTGGCTCAAACACGACAACCTTAGGGGATTTAAGCTGTCAAAATCACCCGAGGATTGCACCCATCCTGGGCCACACCAACCTTTAACATAGCTATATTTTATGAAGTCTCCTCCCAACTAAATCACCATAATGGCATTGAACTTAGGTCACTTAAAAAGTGAAACCCACACCTTAATCAAATGAGCTAGCAGTATTGATGATAAATATAATACAATTCAATATAACCTATACAAATTCCTACAAGAAAGGGTCATTATTACCTCAAGAGTGACAATTGTCTTCTATAATAATTGTTTTAATGATCTTTCTTCTCGAGTTACATGGGGAAATAGCTTCTTAGGGAAGCATGAGTTGTTGTCTATGGATAAATTCAAGTTTCAAATATGGTATAGTACCAACAACCACACCAATAAGGTATACAACAAGTACTAGCTCAATACATACTCAACAACGTCAGCCTTCTTGAGGAGTTTCTGGAATGGGTTGATGTCCACTGCAACATCTCAAAGAAAAGGTGGAACTTCAGTTGAAGATAATTTTAATTATGGGAAATTTCCAACCAAATTTTTTATGACGAAGTATGTAGAGTGCAATATCTCAAACAACAACGTTGGATACTCATTTTGTGCCATGCTAGTAAATGTTTAGCTTAGGAAATCCAAAGGAAAATTCACCATTTGCAATAGCGTAACATGTGCGGGAACACATACCTCAATTCCATGATAGAGATTTCCCTTATCCACGTTATAATGGATTTGGACTTTTCTAAGTCGTCACCAACATTGTCCCAAAATGGAATGCCTCGTTTTTGGCCCAGATCATTGGCTACTTCAACAACAATGAGCTATAGGGCATGCTCAATCATTAAACCCTGTAGCAATACATATTTCCAATGAAATTGCATAGTTTTCCAATTGAAATAGTGAGGGTGCTAACTTAAATTTTTTCCATTAAGACCTATAACTTCCATCCATGATAAGACATAGATTGATTAACCTCCAATAAAAGGAGAAACACAACAATGGGTTGAAAATACACTATCACAATTCCATTTGTGTCAAATTCAAGTGGGATGCAAGGTCTTACCCTTTTGCAATAACAATCATACCTGTAACGTGGAGAAGGTTCTAGTGTGGTTAAGTATGTCGAATTCCATAAAACTATGTCCTATCTTGGTTGAGAATTCACAACAATGTTGTTTCCTAAATTTGGTGAAGTTTCACAAAGACACATAAATCCACAAAATGAGCATGGGAAAATAGAAGAGAAACAAAATAAGGTTGATATTACAACATATTCGTCAAGAAAAGTACCTATATAAGTCAAGAAAGAAGCTCTGCAAGTAATGTAAGAAATGAAAACTAATTAGTCTCACCCCCCTTCCCCTGATAATTCTTATCCACGAAAATATTTGAAGACAAATATAAAAGGAGTTAATTTGGTTGAGATTTTGACACGTGAGCAAACCAACAAGTGTAGTATAGTATTCCATGTCAATGGGTTGGTCAGGTGGGTACTATTTGATCGGGAGCACTATTTGATGTATTTACCTTTGGATTGTGAGTGTGCATGAAAAATAATAGGTAAGCATGGATATGAGTTGTAGGTGATCCCCAAAACCTCTGGTGAATAAGTGGCCTCAAATTTTAAAAGTTAAAAAGATAGTTTCCCATTCTGGAATGGAGTTGCATCACTTGGTTATTAAATCACACAACAAATTCAAAGCACCAACATGTATTATCCATCCTTTGTCATCATTATGACAAGCTGGTGAGCTAGTTCCAGATCCCTCTTCTTTGTATATTATATTTGAAGAGTTAGACAACTATAGCTTCGAGAGGATATGTAGGGTTTTTACCCTGCTAACAAAAGGGCATCCTCCCCTTTTTCCCTTTCTATTTCTGATATCAAATTCCTTTTGAGTGTTGTTTTTATCATGAGTTCTAGCATCAGACAATAATTTTGTAGGTCATTCTCTTATAAGATTTCAACCCATGGAGAATATGGCCCCATCATAGCCTTGATTAGTCATGTGTTTACTATGTGTATAGAGGAATCTTGCTTAGCCTAATCTATTCATGTGTTGATTGGAATGATAGTAGGATAGAGGCCAAATTGCGTACTCATTGTGTGGGAGTGACCTTAGCAAGAGTGATCTATTATTCATAGAGTGAGATGACATGTCTATATTACAAGGATATCTTATCTTGTATATTATACAAAGTCTAATCTAATGTTGAACAATTGTCTGAAACTTCTTAGAGTATGGTCAAATCAACATAAGAGCTCTTGGGGAAGAATATGATTGCACGTGATGAGAAATCAATGAGGAGAAATTTTCTATAAAGATGAAATATCCATAGAAGTCGATACAATCGATTGAAGAAGTCCTAAAGAAAGTCGAGGACAAAAAATGACACAATACCCTAGTGAATGGGGGAACTTTGATCAAGAAGAAAAAAGTGCAAGTCGACCTCAAGAGTGCAAATAAAGTCAACTAAAGAATATAAATAGAAGTGTTCTCAGACTTCATTTGTGACATTCAAGAAAGTTGATTTCTTTCAATAGGTGCACACTTCTCAAGGGGGAAAAGTGAAGATCAATTGAATTAATTGTTTGGGTTATCTTATTATATTTAGCTCTCTCAAGTTTTGATAGGGTTTCTTGAGGAAAAAGAGCACACCCTTGTGCTAGGGATTAATATTTATGGTTGGTATTGTACATGAAATTTAGATTGATTTCTTCAAATAAATGTTTGTTGGGTTTTCTTCTATTTGAGTTTCCTAGGATAAATCTTTGTGTATCTTGTGGATGGTTATATTTTAGTGATCCTTGTTTATTTTCGATTGTAAATGAATGATGATATAATTGTGGGATGGAATAAATCGTGAATTAAAAGTAGGAAGAGATGAAAATCACACTACTAAATCTATAAAATCTAACACCCACTAAATACCACTGTTGGCTAGACCTGCACATAGATGTTTATAATTTCCCTCTAAATTTGTAAAACTCCATGTAATGTCCCCACTTTTGTATTTCCTTGCTCGACAAGAGGAGATGGCCTTGGGGGTTTTCCTCAACTTGATCTGAGGAGGTTCATTAATTATTAATGTCTCCAAGTCATCAAGTGACTATTTAAAAAGCCACTTTATTAAAAGAAGGACATGAAAATTCTATATGGTATTGGGAAATCAATTGTATTTCCCATGGAATGTAGATCTAGATAAAGAATAAAAGGAAAGGAAATGCCTCACCTAAATATCAGGTATTTTGGATTTATTTTGATCTCTTGGAGATGTGTCTGGTGAACCAAAGTTTTCATTTGGGGTTGGAAAACCCCATCCATTCATTGTGGTTTAGTTTCAGTGGTGAGATAACAACCCTAGCTAGATAAGGGGGGAATTTATCAATGGTTTCCAATTGAGCTTCATTTGATGAATATTGTCCAGTTCATGGAGATAACTATTGCTTGGGTGATTTTACTAGGAGGACAAACTCATTGTGGAGATCAAATTCCTTGTTTTATTGGACCGATTGTTGGTGGAGGTTAAGTTCCTTGTGGACTCATGGTTGGTTGGGATAAATTTATTAAGGGTCGAATAATTTTCAATTGAGCTTCGAATTGTGGTTTGTATTTCATTGGTGGTGCAATGACCAACTTGAGAGATTTTTCCTTAAGGTTTTGAGTTCCCTTATGGAAGACCCATGTAGTGAGACAGATCCATGAGGGTCATGGGTGGAACATGGTACTTTGGATATTTTTTGGAGGTTATCTATCCCTCTCTTTGCAAGGGTCGTGACATGAGTGTAGACCAAGATTTGTTTTATAGGTCGCATCTAGGACGGGAGGGAGCTATGAGGATTGGAAGAAAACATGGGGGTTCATGAGAGTCCCAACCTCCCTTTCTATACAACCAGGAGGATTGGAGGCCATGGACCATATTTCAAGGTCAATCCCATGTTTTGGCAGGGACAAAGGTTTTTTGAAGAGGGTTGTTGACAAAAAACTAGTCGACAGGGGTTCACTCTTTGTCGACACCCAAACCACCTCGATCTCCTTGAGCACTAACCTAGACAAGTTTTACCCCATCCAACAAAACCTGCAGAGTAGATGAAGTCTCACCTAATATTTTTGAGGGAGAGCTGACATAACCAAGTTTTTGCAGTATGATGGAGGACCATGTGTCTACTTATCAACTCAATGCATCATTATTCAACATATCTGATTATTCAGATAATGCATTAACATAATCATATAATTATTCAGTGGATCAGATCAACATATTTAGATTGCAATAGATACATTGAAGCATAAACAGAGCTCATAGTATATCATCATTCATAGTAGAGAGACATCTCATCATTCATAGAGACACATTGCATTCACATTTGGATCACAGAAAACAGGAAAATAGGAAGAAAACAACACAATGATTTTGCTTAGTCTCCATCATGTCATATTAACCTTCACATCAAAACATAGATTCTGCAAAACAGTTCTTCAGCTCACATACACATATCCAAAAGGCTCCAAGAAGGAAAAACCCAAGTCGAAGCCAAAACATAAAAAACTCAGAAGTGTCTCAAGAACAACCAGAAGAAGACTTAACACTTGCAATACTACATCTATTTATAGGATTGTGCCTTTACATTGGTGGTCCACTTAGCCAACTACCTACCTACTTCTTAATGGAATGTACAAAAATAATGACCACAATCCACATAATGCGGTCCAAATATACAAAATATTACCAAACTACATAAAATATTGTAAATCCGACTTGCGCGCCGTTTTCCACCTTGCACGACATCTTTTACCTTGTGTAGCATACACTATGATGAACGACTAACTTACCCCAAAAATTCCTGCGAACAAGTCCCCAATACAATCTTGTGGCTCACCCTCGAGCCACGTTAGCTATAAATAGTGTATCCGCTAATCTTCACCTTGAATTCCTCATACTGTTGGGTAATTTCCTTGACCTGTTCTCTGATTTTCTCAGTAATCTCTTGAATTTATGTCTCTTCATTCTCTAATGGGTGCTTGACGATATTTACTGTGACATCCTTTATTACTACCTAAAATGCTTGTAGCACCGAAACCGTCCTTTATTGAGAGTTGTGTGCCAACATCTTGAAATGTATCTAACTATGTCTAAAACCTTTGTTGATGATCCATGGCCTTCACAACCCGCTACTGCAACTCCTTTAGCTCCACTGCCTTGGTGACCTATAAAACTGGGGGCATTGCTTTAAGCATCATCTTCAATGTTTCCAATTACCCCTTGGCCTCCTACAACTATGTGGTTAGCTGCTCCAACTTCTCGTACTGGACTACACTACCCAAAAATTGTGTAGTCGCATTACTCACTTGATTCGCTTCTTGCTCCATTTCCTCCAGTTGTGTTGCAAATTCCTCAATGGCGCTTTTCCTCTTCACAACTTTCTTCAGTGGTGTGTTTGGATGTACCAGGTCTTGCAAGTCTGCATTGTCACATTGTAATTATGTAATGAAGGCCCCAAGCTGCTATGCTTTTTCCTTCGCATCTAGCTTCGCCATGCTCTCAAATATGTGCTGACAAGCATCAGGATCTCTTGTCTCTAAGCAGACTCTATTGTCCTAGAGTTGCGCTTTCTCCATTGTTAGTCGGTCTTGCTCCTTTTCCAGTTCCTCAATTTCCTTGGAATTCTCCTCAATCAGTCGCTCTTGTTCCTTCTGCAATGCCTCAATCTCTTTGCACAATTCCACATATTTCTCCTGAGACCTTAAGAAGCAACTGTTGATTACTTGCTCGTTATTTTCCAACTCCTGATTGGAGACCCTCTGTATGTGCACCAATGTCTTTGGCGACATCACATTGATGGATAGAGAAAGATACTGTAATTGTCGCAGTGAGGTGTTGACATCCTCATTGTTGGTCTCGATCACATGCAGTGAAATTTGCACATTCTTGATACGCGTCCCAGTGTTGATCGAGCCAATCCTCTGCACAGTAGATTCCTTCAGTGCCTTAGTCAAAACTGAATCAATTAAAGAGTCAAGGTGAATTTTTATCTCACCAAATCCATCTGTCACTTTCTTCTTCATCTATTATCCTGCTTCATCCATCGCTGTTGTAATGACCACAATGATACGACTCAATTGCTCCTCCGTCACTGGTGCATTTCCATTGGTCAGACCCTGGTCTTGCTTTTTATTTGTGCGATATTCCTCAAAGTGATGCTCCACTTCCGAATCAGTAGGGGTCCGCGTCAACACTTCGTCAGAATCTTGGTCACTCGGCAGGTTGGGCAATGGATCCACTAGGGCATCAGCTGGTGGACCTGTCGACACTTCCTCAATACTAATCGGTTCGTGCCATTCCTAGGGCCAGTTAGTAATAATATTCTTCATCTCCACATTAGAAACCTTATATGTCATGGGAAGCCATTGTTTATTCAGGTGTCATTGTGCCTGCGCATGAATGGAATGCGGTCTAATCACGAATCGAACGACTCGTTGGTGTTTTCCCACTGCTTCTTCTGTCAGTTGCGGAACCTTCACTGCTGCATCCTACAGCACCTCCTAGTATATCCAAAATTGAATTGCACAATGCTTCAGTGACATCGCTTCCTTCACGTGATAGATGTTCTAGTATTGCGTGCCTTTACAAACCTTCATTGTATCTACGTCCATCCCCTGACGATATTTTGGCTCCATCCAAGACACCATTGTAATCAAAATGAGTAACCAACTATATGCAAATGGTCACTGCCCCTCCTGGAATAGGAATGCATTATTTGTCAACTGGTTCATCAAGAATAACGACCAGTTCATTTGCAATCCTTTTTCACACTTCTATGTGCAAGCGATGACCCCCGAATTACATTGGTTCGGTCTGTTCATTATGACCACCTTGCTAGCTAGAATCCTCACCACAATGCGAACCACCGACTCATTTATGTTGTCAACGCAGTATGCTCGTCCGTTGCCCTGCAAGTTGTATTGTTTCTTCAGCTGTGTATCCAACCTTCTATTGTTGCACTACCCCTTAAAATACTGCGATGGGTCAGGCCCATCCTTGGGAAGCCACGTGATCTCTGAAATAAATTCCACAGCGAATGCGACTGGCTGGTCCAACCATATAATCCCTCCATGGAAGCACGCCAATAACTGCCTTAGGCATGCATTTTCCTCATTCAACCTCCCAAAATGTGGCATGTTGACCAGTCCCAATAATCCTGATATATCCAAACCTCACGCCAAACCATATGGAATTCATGCTGTTGGGCTGCCCCTTGCTTATTTTGTAGGTAGACAAGGTTCTCTCGTAATATCTGGTGAGGCGATCATATCATGGTCCTCATATTTGATCTTCATCAGCGAGGACACAATGTCCCTGGTACATATCATGCCCTGCAGAATCGATGGCATCTTGACCGGGTATTTATGGTTCTTCATCATCACCTTGGGCTTCACACTAAGCCGACAGGAAGGCACATACCCAGGGATATTCGCAGCAGATACCCCTGGGCGGGCTGATATCTACTTAGCCCCTGATGTTGATGGACCCGTTTGTGCAAGTGCCTCCTCTAGTGCTCGCGCAAATGTTCTAGTCTACCGCTTCTTCTGAACCGGGGACTTCTGTCATTGTGCTCCCCTCTTATTCTTTGGAACTGATGATGAACCCACCAACATACTTGCAATTTCTTCTTCGATGGGTACCTCGATGACTGGTGAATCTCTCTCACTAGAATTCTCAATTGTGACTTGCTCATGCTCATGCAGCATGCAGCACAAGTGCCCCCCAATTCTCAAATGGACACTCAACCTTACTCCACTCTACAACTCAACCAATCACTACAACTCAACTTCACTTCAACACTCCCTACAACTCTATCGACAACTCACACTTGCATAATGTGAATTCTGACTGCGTTCGACCACTTCTTATAGAGACCAATCGATCTTTCGCTCATTATGACCAAATCATTACGATCCATTTTCTTCATTACTACCAAATCATGCATTAATCGTGCAAATCTACCACTAATCCTGTCAATCCAACGACCGGATCGATCATTAAGACCCGTCTCATCCGAGAGCGCTACTAGATTACTTTTTTGACAGCTGAATTTATGGCTAATTTGGCGTTGTCACAACCATGCAGCTGTTGCGATAGGACTCCCTAACTGTGATACTGAATCCTCTACTTGCGCATCCTCTTCCTCTTGGTGCGCCATCCTCCTAACTAGAATATGATGTATAACAACAACATGTTTTTCTTTTTTGGATCATGTACTGTCTCAAGCATCACGCGACTCTTGGCCCATCCTGTAGGGCTTCAGCCTGCTACCATTCACTAGCTTTGGAAGCATCGCTCCATCTAACTACTGTAATTGTACTGCACCTCCTGAAGTAATGGAATTAATGAGATATGGACCTAGCCAATGCATCTGTAACTTACCTGGATGTTTTGCGAACTTGTTGTCATACATCAGGACCATGTCTCCTTGTTGAAATTGTTTGTTCTTAATATGTCGATCATGCCAATATTTTTGTTGATCCTTCTCAACGCATTGGTGAAAACCTGCATAAAGCGACTTTACTCGAGTTGCACCAACTGCAACATGCATTCTTATAATGCTGCTTCATCATCCATGCCCGTCGCTGCTACTATGCGCAACCTTGGAACAATGTACTCCATAAGCATGACTCCCTCTTACCCACACATCAATTTGAACGGTGTCTATCCTGTCAATATTTTTCAAGTGGTGTGATATGCCCACAAGACAGGTGGAATCTTCAAATCCCAATTGTCACGGGTTGCATTACATACCTTTGTGAGAGCATGCTCCAATACTTTGTTGAACGCCTTGACTTTCCCATTTGCTTGTGGATGATATGGGGTACTCTTCTTATGCTATATCTGAAGCTCCTTTGTGAATGCGCTGATAGTGCGATTAATGAAGTGACTCCCTTGGTTACTCATCAATATCCTTGGGCCCCCAAATTGAGTAACAATGTTGTATAAAAGGAACCTCGCTGCCATTGCAGCAGTGAAATCTACAACAGGTGCAACCTCCACCCATCTGATCAAATAGTCTATTGATGTAATTATGTACCGTGCATCGGTTCTCTTCCAGGTGGGTTAATTGGTCCCACAAATTCCACAACCCACTTATCAAATGGATACAACATCACTTGACGTACCAACAACATCTCATCCCTCCTTGATGGTTTTCCAGTTCTTTGTTATACATCGTAAGTCCATGCATAATCTGTTGCATCATTATTGAGAGTGGGCCACCAAAGTGCTGTGCAGAGCACATTCCTGGTAGTAGCATGACCTCCATAGTTCCCACCAGAGACTCTCGCATGTGCCTCTTCCAATATCTTCCCTTGTTCATGTGGTAGGACACATCACCTTAAGATCTCATCTGGTCTGAGCTTATAGAGTTGTCCAACGATCAACTGAAAATCCATGGCCTTAACAACCTACTGCTTCTTATGACTTGTAGGAATCTCCTCTGGTGCTGTTCTTGTCACCAAAAAATAAATTATTGGCTCATAATATTCATCAACCATTTCATCTCTAAATAGTTGCGCATCTGGAAACCCATCTTTAATGTTTTTTGGTTCCTCACCTGTCTCAATTTGCGATAAATGGTCTGGGCCATCATTCAAGCGACCCAACTTCACAATTATCTCAAAATCAAACCCCTCAAAGAGAAGTAGCCAACGACATATATTCCCCCCCAACAAAGGATTATTGACCAGGTATTTCAAAGTAAAGTGGTCCGTGAACATCTTGAAATGACCGCCCAATAGGTAATGTCAAAATTTCTGTAGTGCATATACCATCGCCAGACCTTCCCTCTCTGTTGTAGTATAATTTTTCTCCGTAGACAACAAATTTCGACTAGCGAAAGCGATCAGGTGATCAAGATGTCCTTCCCCTGGCTGTGCCAACACCACTCTCAACACCATTGATGATGCATCCACATGGACATGGAACTCCTTGTTCCAGTCAAGGAAAACTAGTATTGGCACGAAAGCCATCTTAGCCTTGAGCGTCTCAAAGTTGTCCTGACACTCCTGACTCCATAAAAATACCGCATCCTTTTTTAACAAACTCTCCATAGGAGCTGTGATCACAACATAACCATGGATGAACTGACTGTAGTATCCTGTGTTCCCTAGTGTCGCTCTAAGTTGCTTCAAATTTGTACGTTGGGGAAAGCTCAAAATCAGCGCAATATTTGCAGGGTCAACCAACAGTCCTTGCTTTCACACAATGTGCCCCAACATCATCCAAAAAGGTGCACAGAAAATGCACTTCTTCGAGTTCAACATGATATGATGCTTTCAACATCGCTCCAGCATCAGTCGCAGACTCGCCAGATGGTCCCTGATCAATCCATAAACCATCCAATAGTCCATATAAACTACCAAAAACTTATGAATAAAGTCCTTAAATGCAGAGACAACAGTTCGAGAGAATATCATAGGTGCATTCTTCAGTCCAAATGGCATCACAGTGTACTGAAAACATCCCCGTTTAGTAATAAATCTTGTCTTGTGACGATCTTCTTTTGCGATCTTAATTTGGTGATAGCCAGAAAATCCATCCGTGAATGAGTAAATTTCTTGATCTCTCACTCCTTCTAGCACCTCATCAGTGAATGATGTCAGAAATGGATCATGAAAACATACATCATTCAATTTTCTAAGGTAGACACAAATATGGACCTCACCTATCTACTTGTCTTGCACAATCATGGGTCTGATCCATTTTGATTCTTCAATTGGCTCTATTATTCCAACATCCAACATTCTGTCGAGCTCAGCTTTGACCCTCTGTAACATCCCAGTTTTAACCCGGTTTGCATTAAAATGTATATGATGTATATATTGTAATTAATCGTGGTATGGAGCTAAAGGAAAAAGCCCCACCATCTATTTGGTTTTTTTATGTTTCAGCGATTAAAGTCATTGCCGATGGTATATCGTGCTATTCGGCACATATTAATTCTGGCATCATGTAAATATGCATTTTAATTAAAATAAACCCCAACCAGCTATGTCAATTCAACCATGATGAAAAGGGCATGATTTTCCTAAGGATAGGGAGTAAAATTATTTAACCCTTGGGGGACAATGGGGAAGAGCCAAGTGTTAGTTGTTAAACCCATTTAGCTGTCACCCACCTTTTTGTATTACTCACTTTTCCTTGTCTTATCCAACTACCTAATTAAAAGCCTTTGATGTTAATTGGGCAGTTATTGCTGGGCAGTGGTGTGTGGCAGGACTGTCAGTCCTTGCCCACACACACACTCCACCAGCAGACTCATTCACCCTCACATGGGCATTCTTCCATTTTTGGCCTATTCTCATGCAGAGACGGGGGTTCTTCTCCTCACGTAGAGGTTTTGGCATTTTACTCACACAAAGAGCTGGGAGAGTGGCCTCACGTGCATGATTTTGCTGTGTGTGTGAATTTTGTGGTTGGGGGATTTTGTTGTTGGTATTTCTCTTCGTTGTGGGTCTGACCGTGTGAATTCACCTCCATGTGGGTTGTTTTTATTTCCTCACACAGCTGAGAAATCGATTGCTGCTAGTTTCCCACGAAATTGGGCTGCTGTGGATTCCTATTGAGTCGTTTTGGCCACGATAGGGCCAAGAATGACTCAGGAATCAAATTTCCCAGTCAGAGCTGTGTATTACCTAAATTGTCACCTCGATTTTGTTTTGTGGTGTTTGTTTTTCTTCCCCGGAGTTGTGAATTACTTGTTTCGTTGTGTGTATGCAGTGGTTGGTCTTTGGACTATATTGGAGTGGGAATGAAGGTTTGGTATGCTTGATAAACCTAGTGTGTTTGGAAGCCTCATAGATAGAGCTAGAGGGTAGATTTCTTCTCCACAACCCCTAAATAGCACTGGAAGGGAAGTCAGGGCCTGAGGGACTGTGTAGCATAGAAGGGATTGATTCCTTGTGTTGGGTGTGTGTGGGTGTCCTAGAAGTCAGGCTAGTTCTGGTGTAGGTGTCCTTAGCTCTTCAGTGAGCCCACCAGCTTAGCAATCAACTTTTCCCAGCTCCTTGATGGCCTGATAACCCAGCTGTGTTGGCTTGGCTGAGTTGTGTATCTTTGGCTATGTGTGAGCCTGCTTAGTATCATTATTCCTTGGGGAATCATGCCCATCTTGGGGGTGGCAATGTTGCTGAGATATTAAGGAGCACACTGGCCTATGGTTGGGTGGAACGTTGCAGTGACATGGCTGGTTGCGGATGAACTTCATCATAAGATAAGTATTCTTGTGTTTAATCTCTGCAATCATATTTTATGTTTAATGAATTATGATGAACATGTTAAATGCCTGAATGTATGTTTTTGCTTCCGCTGTATGTTGAATAATTATGCATCTTTGCATGTTTTACTTCATAACATTTTAGTTTTTATGTATGTACATGTTCATGGGGCTAGTTTCCCTGATAGTCAATGGCATGGTAGCGTCCTCTTTGCCAGTTGGAGGGTTGGGGACATTATAGTGTGGTATCAGAGCTCATGTTGCAGCATTGGCCTCTATGGGCCAAGGAAATCAGCTAGCAAAGGCAGAATTAATCCCTGTTGAACGTAGGCTAATAGGAAAATTTCAAATTTTTTTTGAAAAATTTCTAAGTATGAAAAATATTAGATGGCTTAGACTGAATCCCATCCGATACGTCGGATGACTTAGACTGAAACCCATCCGATACGTTGGAGCACTTAAGCTGAGTCCATTTGGTTAAGAAACCCAACGGAAAGAAATTCCGAAAATTTTCCAAGTTTGAAACTTGCCGGTGGTCTCGGCTGAGAGGAGCTGAGGGTCTCAGCTGGGTTGAGACAAGACACAGTTGACAAGGAACCCAGAGAGAAAATGAAAAATTTTCGAAGTTTCAAAATCATCGGAATTCATTTGCTGAATCCAACCGATACGTCGGCTTAGTTAGTCGGAAGGACTTCCGACGATGCCGGAGGAAAAAAGAAGAAGAGAAGAAAATTTTTGAAATTTTTTCTAAGTTTGAAATTTCACCAGTGGTCTTGGCTAGGAGGAGCCGAAGGTCTCGGCCAAGCAGAGCTGAGGTGTCGCAAGGCTCGCCGAAAGGGAGCCGACACGGCGGAAGAAAGGAGAAGTTGAGAAGAAAGAAAAAAGAAAAATTCGTAAATTTTTCTAAGTCCAGGAAATATCGGAAAAAGTTTTTCGATGTCTCTTGGGAGAAGCTCTCCAAGGCATCTCGGAAGACGTTCGCTGAAGCGGAACTGAGGTGTCGGCAAGGCTCTCCGGAAGGAAGCCGATGCAGCGGTGGAAAGAGGAAGAAGTAAAGACAAATTCATAAATTTTTCTAAGTATAGGAAATCTCGGAAAAAGTTTTTCAATGGCTCTTGGGTGAAGCCCTCCGAGGCATCTCGAAAAAGAAAAGAGGATCGATCCAAGGCGTCGAAAAAGAGTAGAGGATCGATCAAATGGAGTATCGAAAGACAAAGGAATATCGGTCCGAAACGTCGAAAAAAATAGAGGATAGATTAACCGATGGGCATTAGAAGATAGATGAAGATGGATCCAATAAGGTGTCGGAAGCGTTGTCAACTAGTGATCCAATACATCGAATGGCTAGTTGGGAAGGGATTGGATATGACAAATTTTTTGTTTGAGTTTTCAGTGGGATTTTTCAGCGGATTTTAGTAGTTTTTCAGTCGATTTACAGGGCCGAAAAGGGATAGTTGTTCTTGTAAAAAAAAGAAAGAGCCCATTTGAAATGGTTAATATGAGGTTTCCCAGTCAAGGTAAGTGATTAGGATTGATATGAATGATATACAGCTAACAGTTGTGTTACTAACACATTTTGCAGAATCATAGTCACCTTCAAGGGCAGTATTCTAGGTAGTGCAGTTTGGTAAAGTAAGTTGTGGTTCAGCCATGAGAACCCATGGCAGATATGATGCTTGGGATTCCTACGAGTGTGCACGAGATGCCATAGGAGAAAATGTCCGATTTGGAAATGATGACATAGATTCTAATGGAAGGAGATTCCAAGAGACACCACCAGATATTGTAGCCACCATGAGAAGCTTGATTAAAGCCCAGGAAGAGCAGCATCAATTGAATGCTGCTATGATGCAAAGTTTGACATACTTGCAAAGAAAAATAGACTCTAGATAGGGTACAGTAAAACCAGAAGGTAGTAAGAGCAGTACCAGGAGAAGAATAAGTACTTCTAGGAGATCATCTAACTCAAAAGAATCCAGCGGGGATTCAAGATCTTCTTCTCACAAGGGGAAAGAGAAAGAGGCACCATATGGATCACTCTCGGGATGAATTCAAGAAATCTAAACCTCCTACATTTGACGGTGAGGTAAAGACTGGACAAGAGGCTGAAGCTTGGATTCTTGGGATAAAGAAGTACTTCCAAGTTCAGGAT
Source organism: Pseudotsuga menziesii (assembly GCA_001517045.1). Classification (NCBI taxonomy): domain Eukaryota; kingdom Viridiplantae; phylum Streptophyta; class Pinopsida; order Pinales; family Pinaceae; genus Pseudotsuga; species Pseudotsuga menziesii. The sequence goes on from LPNX010630279.1 coordinate 46,620, forward strand.
TATTCGAGAAACATGAAGGCAAGGGTTTCCATATTCAATCTGAATGGAAGGGCATCCATTTGGTGGGAGCACTTCAAGCAAGTAAAGAGGATGAAGGAAAGGAGACTTAAGTGGAAACAGTTCAAGAAGTATTTCAAGCAGAAATACCTCTCTGACAGGTATTATGATGACAAGATTAAGGAGTTCCATGAGCTGAGATTGGGACAGCAGACCATGGAAGAATATGCAAATAAATTCTTGGAATTGTTGAGGTATGTCAGGTACATCGAAGATGAAAAAGTGAAGGTCCAGCATTTTTTGAGTGGATTGCCTCAGTATTACAAAGATAGAATTGAGTTTTATGAACCTAGAACTCTTGAAGAAGCAATAAGGAAGGCTGAGTATTGCTATGAGCAAAGCAAAGGTAAAAATGATTATCATAAGGCATGGAAATACAAGAAGAATGAGAAGTTTGATCAAAGAAAGAAAGGTTTCAAACCTTCTAACTTCAGGAATCAGTAGAAGCAGCCATCCCAAGCTGCGAGTAAGCCAGTTGGAGTGATAGGAGAAAAGCCTAAAGATCCACAACAAAATAGAGAACCACTCCAATGTTGGAAATGTGGAGGACCCCACATGCGCAAAATTTTTCCACTCGAGAATGAGAGTGCAAGGCCAGCTTACAACATTCAAGAAGCAGAAATAGTGGGTCAAGTAGCAAGGGTTGTCCCTAGGATTTATGCAGCATTGGAGGACCGCTAGGTAGATCACCAGTCAACTGTGGTTGAAGTTGCAGGTAAGCTTGTTGAGCAATCTGTTTCTATTTTGATTGACCCTGGTTCTACTCATAGTTACATTACCCCTAGAGTAGTGGAGATTTGTGCTTTTAAGAAAGTAAAGCATAGACAATATTGGTTAGTTCAGCTAGCCACTAGAACTAAGAGAAAGATTAGTGACGTAGTAGAGAAATGTCCATTGGTCATGAATGGATTGGTCACTTGTGTAGATCTGAATGTTCTACCACTTGGTTCTGATGATGTTCTCATTGGAATGGATTGGTTAGAAGCTCACAAGGTAAATCTTGACTGTTACAATAATACTTTCGAATGCATGGATGAAGAAGGGAACCCAAAAGTTGTGAAAGGCATTCCAAAGGTAATTTCAGTAAGGCAGGTTTCAGCAATGTAGTTGAAGAAGTCTTGTAGGAAGGGTTGTCAGTTGTATGCAACTCATATTTTGGAGGCAACAGAGGATGAAACTCCTAGGTTAGAGGACTTTCATGTATTGCAGGAATTCAGGGATGTGTTTCTTGATGAGATTACAAGGGCTTCCTCCAAGGAGGGACATTAATTTCACAATTGAAATTGTGTCAGGAGAAGCACCAGTGTCCAAGACACCCTACAGGATGAGTACAATAGAGATGCTAGAGTTGAAGATGCAGCTGCTGGAGTTGTTGGAGAAGAAGTATATCAGATCGAGTCTGTGTCCTTGGGGAGCACCAGTTCTGTTTGTAAAGAAGAAAGATGGTACACTCAGGTTGTGTATTGATTACAAACAATTGAACAAGGTTACTATGAAGACTAAATACCTGTTGCCTAGGATTGATGAGCTCTTTGATAAAATGAGGGGAGGAAGGGTATTTTCCAAGATTGACTTGAGGTCTGGTTACCATCAAGTGAGAATAAAGGATGAAGACATTCATAAGACAAACTTTAGAACAAGGTATGGACATTATGAGTTTGTAGTGATACCATTTGGTCTCACAAATGCACTAGCTACATTTATGTGCCTTATGAATAGTGTCTTCAACAGGTATTTGGACAAGTTTCTTCTTGTTTTCCTTGATGACATTCTTATTTATTCTAAGAATGAGGAAGAGCATGAAGAGAATTTGAGATTGACATTGCAATTGCTCAGGGAGCATCAGCTGTATGCAAAGCTAAGCAAGTGTGACTTCTATAGAGATATAATTCAGTATTTGGGTCACATTATCTTAGAAGAGGGTATATCTGTGGACCCTGAAAAGATTGAAGCCATTATGAATTGGCCTACTCCAAGAAATGTGACAGATGTAAGATATTTTATGGTACTTGCAGGATACTATAGGAGATTCATTGAAGGATTCTCTAAAGTTGCACATGCCATCACTTCTTTGCAAAAGAAGGGGATGTAGTTTGAATGGACATCCAAGTGTGAAGAAAGCTTCTAGCAATTGAAAAATATTCTCACCAGCACACCAATATTGAAAGTTGCAGACCCAAAGAAATATTTTGTGGTGTGTACCGATGCATGTGGACAAGGGCTTGGAGGAGTCCTTATGCAAGGATAGACCATTGTGGTCTGAAGTATTTGTTTGATCAACCTACTCTGAATGCTAGGCAAGCAAGATGGCTGGAATTTTTATTTGAGTTTGATTTTGAAATCAAGCACATAAAGGGAAAAGAGAAAAAGGTAGCTGATGCGCTCAGCAGGAAGGTGCAGGAAATGCATGTGGCATCTCTTAGTATTTGCCAATCAGATTTGAGGCAGCAGATTGTTAATCATACTACTGGAGACGAATTGTATGAGCAAGTAAAAGACAAATTGCAGCAGGCAATACTTGAGAAGAGGTATGAGGGATATAAATTGGAAGAAGATGGACTTTGTTACTTATAAAGGTAGAATTTATATTCCAAATGTAGCAGATATAATGAGAGTTGTTATGGATGAAATCCATCAAGCTCCATATTCTAGTCACCCAGGATATCAGAAGACAATTGCTACAACCATAAAGCAGTACTTTTGGCCACGAATGAAAAAATACATGGCTGAATACATTTAAAGGTGCATGAAATGTCAGTAGGTAAAGGTTGAGCATCAACACCCTATAGGTTTGTTGCATCCTTTTCCAGTTCCAGAATGGAAATGGGAAGTTATTTCCATGAATTTTATTATAGGATTTCCAATGACTTGGAGACAACATGATTCCATCATGGTTGTGGTATACAAGTTGACAAAGGAAACACATTTCATACTGGTTAAGTCTATGCATAAGATTGATGACATTGCAAAGATCTTCATGAAGGAGATTTTCAAATTGCATGGATTCCTAAGGCAACAGTCTCTGACAGATATGTCAATGATAGCAACATCAACATCCTACATCCTAGGTTCTGTTGAGATAGTCGCAACTGTCGGTCCTTGATTCTGGTTTAATGGTAGATTGACAGGTTGGTTCGCATTCTGATTTGTGTTCTGGTTTTGATTTTGAATTTGGATCTAGTTTTGATTCTGAAACTAGTTATGGTTGTGGTTCTGCAATTGCAGAACATTCCCTTCTTGCCACTTCGCGAACATTTGTGGAGAGTTCTCAACAGTGTGGTCAATAGCGATACAGTAAGTATATTGTGCTTGCAATTGCAAGAAATCTCTCTGATAATGTCCTAGCACTCCATAATTATAACATTGCACTGGTCCATGATCTCGTCCTCCTTCTCGACCAAAGCCTCCACCTCGTCCTCATCAAAATCCTTCTTGTTGCTAATACTGTAGTTGATTGAATTGTTACTGCAGGGGATTCATCTGCTGCAAGACATACTGCTACAACTGAATATACTATGGCTGTTGCAGATCCATCTGCATCTGATTGTACTAAGGTTGTGGCACAAACCAAGGTTGTGGTTGCCGCTATAGTATAAAATGCATCTACAATTGCGGCTGTGGTACAATTTGCGGTTGAGGTTGTGGTTGTACCACTTGCGGATGGGGCTACAGTTGTTGTACCACTAGATGGTCCTCTCCCTTCGCATAGTACATGTCCATTGTTTTGGCCTGAAGTAAATCGTAGGTGGGACAATCCTTATCTTCATTCCCAACAGACTGACAAAATGTGCAGTATAAAGTCGTCGGATTCATAACCATCTTCTACATATATCCACAATCTTCATGTCGATGCTCATAAACTTGACAAATACGACGCCATGGCATACCATCATAACTTAATGGGTTTGGAGCTCCTGACAACATGTAGTTTCAGAAATATGGGCACTGATCCTTATGATGTCCCATTGCGTGACATCAAGTATGCCACAATTCCTTGCGATGCTCTTTTCCTTTATTGATATCTTGGAACTGGAGGGTCAGATTCACTAGCTGTGTTTGAATCTGGTTAATACCAACTGCATTCTCACCAACAAGTGAAGCCTCTAAATTCATTGCAATATCCAGAGCCTTTCTCTATGTCTCAATCTTTTCATTCATCAACGATAGTCTGATATGAGATAATAATGTTGCGATAAACCATTCCTTATGCTAAATATCACTCATCTCAAAGCTGACTCTTGCCATGAGAGTCTTAAACCGCTGATCAAAATCCCAAACAGTTTCATTTGGATACTGCTTAATCTCCTTCAGTTCTATGATATATTGTGCCTTAGATTTTTGGTTTTTTGAACTCTTCAATCAATCCTTTTCTAAATTTAGTGAATTTTTTTGCTGGATTTCTTGTAGGAACTTGCACAAATTTCATGAACCAATCCATTGCACGACCTCGAAGGGTTGTCGCAAATTGAGCTTTCTTGACCTCATCATCTGTAGTTTGTTTGATAGTCCACATTGCTTCACACAAGAACCAATATTTCTTAGGATCCTTAGTCCCATTTCCATGGAATAGGGGTAACTTTTCATCATCACCCGCCATCCTGGGTCTTCTTCTTACTGTCAATAATCTGCTACTATTAGATTGTTGTCGACACGTCAAACAAGGTGGCATTGAACTTGTATTTCTTACTAAGTGTGGTGCAGTGCACAAAGGTGTGGGCATGTTGTTGCTCTGAGTCGACCTTTCCTTGGGCTCGGGTGTAACCTGGTCATCTCCTTCATCAATGTAGGGTCGCTTTGTCCCGTGTGGTCTTCCTTCGCGGCCTCGTGTCTCGGTTACAGTAGGACTCTCTCCTGTCCTCTACCTCTTCTCTTGTCAAAACCTTGCTCCTCCTCTCGTAATACCACTTCCTTCCTTGACTTCCCTCACAGTCCTGTCGTAACTTCCATCCATCTACCCCGTATCATTCCATCCAACCCTCATCTCTGCAATACCCGCAGCCTCCACACACTAGAGTTATACTCGATGGAGTTCATCTTAAATATGCCTTTTTTGCATATGAGCATCTTAATAGACAATTGTGATGACAACAAAAACCTACGTCTTGGTCCGTTGAAGAACTCCTTTTCTGCTTCACTATAGGATTTAACAATGTCGACCGTGAACTCAGTGATATATCCCTCCAAGATACTATCAAGCCAGACTTCAACAACTCTTGATGCTTTGTTATCCACCTCCTGCAACTATTGGATCAGTTATGCAGTCAAGCCAGTTGGTTCACCTCCTTGGAAATTTGTTTTCGATAGGGCAACTACACCAATGAATCATACAAGATGATCAGAAAATCAAAGAAAAAGTACTCATGTGGACCATCATGCATGTACTATGCCAGTTACTGATCTGGCATCCGTACAGGGTTCTTATTCTCTTTCTCAACAAACTCCTGTATCTTTTGGTCAAACCATTCTTGGATTTCTGTTCTCATCGGATTCCACAACATGTCCTCCCTCCTCTTCACACTAAGGTCCCGACAATGGAACCATATGTTGACACAAAACATGTCAACAAGGGTTCCATGATCTCCCTGAGCACTGGACCAAACATGTTTTATCTCATCCGGGAACACCTGCAGAGAAGATTAAGTATCACTCGAGATGTTCGAGGGAGAGCTGACAGAACCAAGTTTCTGCACTATGAAGGAGGACCATGTGTTTACTTATCAACTCAACGCACCATTATTCAATAGATCTAATTATTCAGATTATGCATTAACCGAATCATATCATCATTTAGTGGATAAGATCAACATACTTAGATCACAACAGATACATTGAAGCATAGACATATCTCACAGTATATCACCATTCATAGCAGAGAGACATCACATCATTCACAGAGACACATTGCATTCACATTTGGATCGCAGAAAACAGGAAAATAGGAAGGAAACGATAGAATGATTCTGCTCAATCTCCATCATGTCATATTAACCTTCACATCAAAAAACAAATTCTCCAAAACAGTTCTTTAGCTCACATACACATATCCAAAAGGCTCCAAGAAGGAAAAACCCAATTCGAAGCCAAAACTTAAACAACTCATAAGTGTCCCAAGAACAACTAGAAGAAGACTTAACACTTGCATGATTCTACATCTATTTATAGGCTTGTGCCTTTACATTGGTGGTCCACTTAACCAGCTGTGTACCTACTTCTTAACGAAATCTATAAAATAATGACCACAATCCACATATTGCACTCCAAATCTACAAAATATGACCAAACTACTGTTACGGAGAGAAATTCCTATGGCTTGGGGTACCACAACAGACAGCTAGACTCCAGAAATCAATCTTTCCCAATATGCAATAGAAATAAACAATCT